>JADDOH010013216.1:0-33270 GCA_016648135.1 Agrypnia vestita | reverse complement strand
TGGAAATATTCGCATTCGTAGTCACCGAATAGTAGGCCTGATATTCGTATTCATGAAGGTAGTATTCGTTGCATCACTCTCGATAATAAAATCATATAGATAAATAATTACGGTAACTCATAAAAATATATGATATTACTTATATTAAACGAACAAAACAAAACAATCTGTCATATTAGTAAATAACGTGATCACGGAAGACCGAAGGTTAACTACCCCTGAACACACCGAGAACTGCCCACAATAGTGAATAATGTTCTAGAAAACATTTCAAATATCTAATATTGAATGAATAAAACAATGTCATATGAAAAACTATCACGGTTACGGAAGACCGAAGGTTAACTACCCCTGATCAAACCGCGAACTGCCCACAATAATGGAAAATGTTGTAGAAACATTTCAAATATCTAATGTTGAATGAATAAAACAATGTGACTATGAATAACCATCGCAATTAAGGAATATATACAATTCGAAACACGTCTTTATAAGAACTTGATAGGAACAAATCGTGTTTTCAACGGTTGCCTAATGATACGCAATACAAACATGTAACGAGTTCAAATAAACCACACATTCATGTTTTAATAAAATAAATATAAAATCCAGATGCATTTTTAAAATATATTGTTTGTAGGAAATTCCACGCACGATTTGAATTTATAACACACTGACAATCGTGATATCAAAACCCCATAAATACTCCGATCCCAATTATTTCCAAACAATACAAATCATATAGAAATCCGTGTATTCAATCGCCAGTATAGATAACAAAGCATTCTTTAGCATAATAATACATCCGCCCTGAAGAACCTCTCGTACATTCCGAACCTCGCGACATTGAATATGCATAATTATACTGAATTTTAAAACCCACAAACAAACACGAAACACTTTTCGTCAGTAAGGTATTCCATTTTAAAGCCTTTATATCTTTGGTAATATATGAATATCGAATTTAAATGATTTTTCATATGAACAGCGACAGAATTATATATTTCATAAGCGTTATGCAATAATTCACAGTCGCCACATTACGATTTCTAGTACATTAAATCCGAAACGCGTATAGTAATAATTATCACTAGGCCCAAAATACGTAACAAAACAACCCACAACATGTTTTAATAATTGTTACGATCCAGAAAGTTCTAAATTGAATACACGAAAAAGGCAATAGAAATAAATAATATTGAAAATGCTTAGCTGTTCACTGTTCCAATTCTCTTTGAATTATTATCAACCTCTGGCTTTTTCCTCGATCCAGCCAAATTATCTTCCTTCCTGACTCTCCTCGACAAAACCTCCGCCGACCTTCAAGCTGAAAACTCAAGTGCCGCTTTCCAATTTGTAACGCCTAACAATAGCTCCTATCTCTCGCCATTTTTGATTCCAACTCGCGTGTAAAAGTCAAAGTCTAACTCTAAAGACGCGTTTCATTGGTCAGATTCGGTGCTAACGCCCGCGTCTGTGATTGGACATCTCGTTAAACAAAATAACATAAAGCCTGCTTTACACGCCCGCGTGCAGAGATAATAAAGCTCGTCCGCATCTACCTATCCGGCAAATATTTAATTATAGAGTATTTAACGGTTTGTGAAGCTTCTCTTTATTATAAACTTTAGCAGATAGATATTTTCGTATAATTTTTCAGCAATGTTTATTTGAATAGGCCAATATCGTTACAACATCACGCCCATTTCAATCAATTGAAAGTATTAAAATGTTATACATGTCTCTTGTCCGGAGCCAATTAGAATATTGCTCATCAGTTTGGTGTCCATATTATAATGGGCATATAGACAGTATTGAGCGTGTCCAACGCAAATTTCTCAAATACATTAACTACAAGTTAAGCATACCAACACAAAACATAGAATACAATTACATATTGAAGAGACTAAATTTACTCACATTATATGATAGAAGAAAAATTTATGATATAGTTCTTCTTTACAAAATCGTAAACAATATGTTGGACAGCCCTGACCTTGTAGCATGTATCGATTATAATATCCCTTCCACACATAGAACTCGACAAATTGTCACATTCCATCGCAACAATTGCAATACTAATTATCAATCAAATTCTGTGATACACAGAATATTGGGAACTTGTAATGAATATGGTTGCATGATTGACATTTTCGTCGACAGTCTGGAGAAAGTAAAGTTTACACTTAAAGAGGCAATACTGCTTCGTTACTGACTTCAGCTGTTAATATGTAATGGTGGGTAATATATATTTTTCGTACACATTGCCGCTTTGTACTTTATATTTTTAATTTCTGTACTCATGTTTTGGTGCTATTCCTGATACTTTTAATAATTTGCTACTTGTAACTTATATTGTTTAATGTATGTTCTTTTTAATTTTATGATATATTTTTTTATGTAAAAGCCTATACGCATTGCTGCTCGTTACCTACTCTACATTTTTAATTTTTATACTCATGATTTGGTGCTATTCCTGAAACTTCATATTTCGCTACTTATAACTTATATTGTTTAATGTTTGTTCTTTTTAATTTTATGTTATATTTTTAGGTAAAAGCCTATACACATTGCCGCTATTTACTTTATATTTTTAACTTTTATACTCATGTTTTGGTGCTATACAGATATTGTTTAATGTATGTGCTTTTTGAAATTTATTTTATACTCTTTATGTAAAAGCCTAATGGGAGTAAATAAATAAATAAATAAATAAATAAATAAATATTGAGTACATAAGTGCCAAGGTGAGAGGATTGTTTTATGTATTTAAAATTTTGCGCGGCTTTATGAATATAACACTTTTAAAAATGGTGTATTATGCACTTTGTCAGAACATAATCAGCTACGCAATCTCCGCTTGGGGGGGGGCGGCACGTACCTTATTGGATTCTGTAGTGAAGGCCCAGAAGTGGGTTGTTCGGGTGATAAATAAGAAGACGCTTCGATATGAATCTGAAGAGCTATTTGAATCCTTTAAGGTGCTGGACATACGGCAGCTGTACACCAGATCCATATTAATTAATTTTTTTAAGATCCTATCCACACAGGCACGTTCAGAGGCCAGGGATACAAGGAGCAAGATAAGTGGAAACTTCACGGTGCCGAGAATGAACACAAAGTTTGGACAGAGATTTTTCTTTTTTTGTGCTCCAAGAATATACAATAACCTGCCATTAGACGTAAAGGGTCTTAAGGTGTTAAAAGAATTCAAGCATAAAATAACAAGGTGGCTCTTTGGTGTGGATAGGACAAAAAATGAGACCAATGTGTCATCCATATTAATATAGTCAATACAGTCCATATTAATATAGTCACAAATTTGCTTTGCAAAGAAATTAAAGCTGTCATGTATGACACATTGCTTTCATTTTGTAGTCTGCCTACATTTGGTAACCGCTTTGTTGGCTTTGTTTGAATGATTTTTCTCCCTATATACAATGTCTAAATGTATAATTCTTTAATATTAGGTCCTTACATATGAAATTGGCGTTTTGCCGTACTGGCAAATTTGATCTCAAATATCTTCTCTTTGGTTAGGAATTCCAAATCCAAATTTATACAGCTATTTACTCATGTATTTGTGTTTTGAAAATTATAATTCATTTGTTTTTTCCTCAATTGTTTTTATCTTTGCGTCACTCAGTTTAGAAAATGAAAAACTTGAAATATCGCGTTATTTACGAGTACGAGTTCCACCGTGGCACCAGTGCTGCAGAAACGGCTCGAAGGATTAATGATGTGTATGGCGACGGTGCCGCAAAAGAAAACACAGTGCGTTTTTGGTTCCAACGTTTTCGTTCTGGAAATTTCGACCTGCAGAACAAGCCCCGTGGACGGCCGGAGACCAAAGTTGATAATGAAGAATTGAAGGCTATTGTGGAAGCGGATCCATCGCAAACCACATCCGAGTTAGCTGCAGGCTGCGGTGTTAGTGATAAAACTGTTTTAATCCACTTGAAGCAAATTGGTAAGGTGAAAAAGCTTGAAAGGTGGGTACCTCACGAATTGAGTGAAGCAAATCAACAAACGCGCGTTGACTGCTGCGTTGCATTACTCAACCGGCACAATAATGAAGGGATTTTAAATCGAATCATTACCTGTGATGAAAAGTGGATCCTGTACGATAATCGGAAGCGCTCATCGCAATGGCTGAACCCTGCCGAACCAGCCAAACCATGCCCCAAGCGAAAATTGACTCCAAAAAAGTTACTTGTGAGCGTTTGGTGGACTAGTGCTGGTGTCGTTCACTACAGCTTTCTTAAATCTGGCCAGACGATTACGGCAGATGTCTATTGTCAGCAACTGCAAACCATGATGGAAAAGCTAGCTGCTAAACAACCGAGGCTGGTTAATCGCTCTAGGCCACTGCTGCTTCATGATAACGCTAGACCACACACTGCACAACAGACGGCTACCAAATTAGAGGAGCTTCAATTGGAATGTCTAAGACATCCACCGTACTCTCCGGACCTTGCCCCAACAGATTACCATTTTTTTCGAAATTTGGATAACTTCTTGCAAAGGAAAAAATTCAACTCCGATGGGGCAGTCCAAACCGCCTTCAAAGATTTTATTGATTCCCGTCCGAATGGTTTTTTTAGTAAAGGGATCGATGAACTACCTATGAGATGGCAAAAGTGCATAGATAGCAATGGTACATACTTTGATTAAATAAATATATTATAATAAAAAAAAATCGGCTTTATGTTCCTCCCATACTAAACGCCAATTTCATATGTAAGGACCTAATATATAGTCTTTTGTTTGTGTTTTATTTCTTACAGACAATATATAAATCTTATTTCTAATATTATATATTATATAATAGATATTATATATATATATATATATATAT
Source organism: Agrypnia vestita (assembly GCA_016648135.1). Taxonomy (NCBI): domain Eukaryota; kingdom Metazoa; phylum Arthropoda; class Insecta; order Trichoptera; family Phryganeidae; genus Agrypnia; species Agrypnia vestita. Next base: position 28,412 of record JADDOH010013216.1, on the reverse strand, counting down.
ATATATGAGTGTGTGTATGTATATGTATATATATGTAGATGTATATGAGTGTATATTTGTATGTATGTGTGTATATATGTGTATTATATATATTATATCTTGCTAATGTTCAAACTTTAAAAAAAAAAAAAAACTGTACAGGTAGTTGCTTCAGAACAGACATTGTCTAGTGAAGCAACTACCTTCATTTATATGTAGAAATAAATTTAAAAGAAATAAAAAAAATAAATAAAAAAAACTGTTACCTAAGCCTGAAACTACTCGTAAAAATGCGTACGGTTCGATGAATGAATCCATAAAGTCGAGGCCATTGAAATGTGACCCTATAGACGCGTACTGACAAAGCGTCTTCGCACGTTCTGTACTATTCTCTGTAAACAGTCACGTATTTAAACAACAGTCGATACTCTAACATCATTTATTAATTTAGAAATAGAGATATAACAGTTTTCTCAGCCGCGGATTCATAAGCGCCGTGTAATGACACATGTCGAAATAAAAACACTTGTGTTTTAGTTCTACATTATAATTTTTATGAGACGTGTTATGCCTTATGAGGGCATTATCAGTCTAAATATTTTACTTTCAACAGCTTGTATTTATATGATACTGATATTTATATTGATAATGCCCTCATTAGGCATAACGCGTCTCATAAAAATTATAATGTAGAAATAAAAAACAAATGTTTTTATTTCCATATGTGTGATAATGGAGTTCTATATACTTATCCGGTTGTATCAACTAGGAGACGATAGTTTAAACTGTTAATCTTGTTTAAGCCTGTCTACAACTGTCTGCACATCTGTTATTAAAATAATTTTTATTGAGTGTTATTTAAATTAGTATAAACCACTGCCAGATTTTAGGTCTAGCAGTTTCGAGACATACCCGTCTCTTTGAAGAGTTATAATATCTAACCACAAAGTTAATGCTTTAAAAATTAAAAATATTAATAATTTTTATTCAATTTTTCGATCCAAGAATACATTCACAATCCAAGAAACAATACTCGAGATACATCACCTGACCATGTTTTCATCTATCCTGCGGCATATAAATGTAAAATTGTCAAAACCTGATGTACGATTAGACGTAAAAAACAAATTCATTGTCCACAATGCCTAGCGGCAAAATCTATTTCTTGCGACAAAAAAGTATTTTTCCTGGTCAAAGTAAATGATTTTTTCTATACTGTAGATCACTTGATCGCCAGAAAAACGTTTGGCATCCTACATAATAATGTACATTTCAAAACTATAATGAAAAAAAATGCAATAAAAACGATTTTAATAACAGATGTCAAAAATCGCGCGTTGTGCGCACGCGCACCGGACATTCACAGTTTAAACCGTTGTCGCCGACCATAATCCAAGTAGACAAGATGATAAGAGCCGGTTGTATCGGCTTGATTTATAGTAATATTTCGTTTAATCCATCGACTTTTGGGTTTTCACCAATCAAATAACTAATTATCGTTAAAATCTACGATTTTACGAAAGATTACGACAGCAGGACGTTTCTAGAAATAACACGTCCGGTTTTTTTCAATACATCCCCGTGAAAACGTTATTCGTAATTTTTTTGTATTTCTTGGGCACGTACAATGTAACAATTTCTTTCAGACATTATTAAAGAGTTTAAACTTACAATGTACAATTTGTTACTTATTCAAGAATTTACGCTACCGGTTTCGACACGTCCGTGTCATAATTTTTTGTTTATTTCTAAAGTTTCTAGAAACTTTAGAAATAAACAAAAAATTAAATTCTAATATTAACATCGTTAACAAAATAATAGCCCCGTGTAAGTCACCATTATTAATCATGTTCCCTCTCTCGCCCCTCCCACTCCACAAATCAATCCCGCCCCCCCTAAAGACACCTAATACGGTACTTTCGCATTTTAGATTAGTTTAAATAACGCTCGTTAATGACACGGACGTGTCGAAACCGGTAGCGTAAATTCTTTAATAAGTAACAAATTGTACATTGTAAATTCAAACTCTTTAATAACGTTATTCGTATCCTAGATCGAGTCTTCATTGTGCAAAACCTCTTTTTCACATTCAGTATATCACTAGTGCAGTGGGCGAGGGTACTGGTCTGGTGGCCCGAGGGTAGTGCGTCTTCCGTCTTCCTCACCAGCGATGTGCGGACGATCAACATCGTGTCGCGGAAGCCACGATCAGCGAGAATCCTTCTGACGCATCCGCTATCCTGGACAGCCGCATGTCCTGACGGGGCCCCGCGAGGATGTAGTGCCTCCGAAAAGCAAAACGACGACGGAATCCACAATGAGCCATTGTCCGTACCTGCGAGCTACGTCACGCGCAGTGTGTGTGTCTCGTGGCTGGGTGTGAGTGCAGATGTGAGATTGTTTTGTACAAATATTGCCTTGAATGCTGTGAAAATGAAAATGCACTGTGGGACAAAGCGTGGACACTTATCGACTCGAAGCATCAGCGCTGAACACGTCGAGGCGAGGGTCTAAAGAAGGTCGTTTCGGACGTAACTTTGCAGAACTCCATAATCACACATATGATAATAAATAGCATTATATCATCATTACTGTCCGAACGTAATTGTTTACTTGTAATGATACTGTCTCTATCTCATTTATAATATCCATATAATTGTATAGCTATAGTTATCATTAAAATATCTTTAGTGTTGGAACAATTTTTTTTCTTAGAATCCTGCCAAACTACAAAAACTTACTTTTTTCCTAAAAGAGTTCTAAAAAATATATAGGTAAGTGTTTCGTTCAATAACTTTCATGAAGTATATTGTCTATACTTCGATCGATTTTGATTTTTAATTTGATAGTATAAATTGTCCTGACGAAGGGACCATTGGCCATGAAAAATGATGATATTTTCAATATATTAGTGGTGAAAACAATGTTCATTTTTAAAATAGTAAGATTGCACTCATAAGGCAAAATGCATCTAACAAAAATTAAAATAGTATAGGTATATAAAACACTTGATTAAAAAGCAGCTTTTTTGGAAAGACAATTTTACGCCATTAGTGTTTAAACAAAGGGTATTTTTTAGAGGTTTGTTATTCTAAATGGCAACACTTTTTCCAATGACACACAAATTTGACAACTTTTGCTGAGTTTTGTTTTCCATTTTACGACTAATAGACTTACGCCAGAAAAAGGCTTACAAATTGTGCAAATTTATTTATAAAATCGTTGCATCGTCATCATATTTAAGTACTAAAGGCATTGAATCTTTCCAATAAATAAAATACCATAGCCATTATTTTTAGATGTTTTATTTTATTTTAAAGTTCTATACCTCTAAAAAATACACTATAGAACTGAAAAATAAGTATGTATTTTATCTTCATATATGTATATGATGTAGTTCCTAATGAAGATGTCATTATTCGGATTAATAAAGAAAAATGAGTATTTAAAACAATACAAATGTGAATACCTCGGGCATATGAGTAGCATAATGAGTACCTATAGTCGAATATTGTGTTTTAAAATGAAATATACAACTTGCCCTAAAACAGGCCAGCCTAGTTGGGTAGTTACATATTTTATTATATGACTGTATGATAAATTATTATTGTATAATTATATTTGTAATGTAATTTAATGCAATGTTATGTTAAATAAATAAATAAATAAAATACGATCAGTGTCAGTATCACCTCACAATGAGAAGAATATTATGGTGGCTACACAAACTGGTGCCGGTACCTCGGTGGTCTGGTTTGATCGCTCTACTGCGCAAGGCAGCTCACAGGTAACAAATGTATATCCGCATATAAAAAATTGGATTACGAATGCGAATGTTCAGATGCTACGTGTTCTTGATATAATATTATGAAATGGAAGCATGGACGCTTACTGAAGAATCTATAAAGCGATTTGAATCTAGAGAAGAACACTCAAAATAAGTTACCAACGAAAATGTTGTTGTGATGTTCTCGTCCTTGCGTAAGGAGAACTTTGTAGGTCTCGGGTATCCAGTCAAACTCACTGTATTGCTTTTAGTTTATACAACCAATACTTTATTGGTTGTACAAACAGTTCACGCGACAATATTATGGTATGCAAATACAGCACAACCTGTTACTATATGGTAGCTGCGTATTAAGATAAATTATAGAAGTGTCACAGGGACGCAGCTATTTATATAGGAAAAGTGTATGGGGGTGGGCCAGAGATTATGAGCTGGCTTAAGTGATCACTCTACACTATGCAACGTCCACCAGTTCCACCGTAAGAATATCCACTTATTATCAAAATATTTGAAAGTTGTACATATGTTTTAAATCAGTATCTTTCAAATATTTGTATGAACTATATTAGAGACATCTTTGACATACTATACCTAGATTTCGTGACATATAGTATACATAGAAAATAAAGCAATATTCTTTTTTATGCATATATATGTAGGTAGTATGCACAGATATCACATCAGCAGAGATCATAATAACCTTCAAAAGCAGACTAAACCAATTTTACCTTTCCTATAAAATATATGTAGTTTAATCCTTTCTTATCCACAGCCACCTCCAATTTGTCTCGTTTTCATGGAATCTTGTTATTGTAATATTGTATATTGTATTCCGGAAACATATCTCAACTGTTCCGCTAAACTGTGTGGCTGGGTTTAAACCCGCCATTGTTGTAGGTTGTATGTAAAAAGTTAATAAATAATAAATATCCCAAGTTCAACCATGACTGCTGGATAATGGTGTCTCCGGCTTCTTACGGCAATACAAGCGATGCAACTATTCTCTAAAGGTACTGATACACATGCTTATTAATGGCACGTGAGCATGCGCAGTATTGACCTTCTTTACCCCACGCTTATTGGTAGCATGTGTGTACGCACATTGCTAGTAATGAGCATGCTCATTAGTGGCACGCTCAAAAATCAACCGCCGATTGATTTATGACCATGCTATTGTCATTCACCATGAGAAGGGTATCTTTTGAGATGTGTGAACAGGCTTGCTTTATCAATCGATTATCAATGCGATATTCTCAGTCTGCGACAGATGAAACAAATATGGCGCATTGGGGAGATGACAAAACATTACTTTTCGTAACTTATTATAGGAATCACGAATGTCTGTGGAATACTCGGTCACCGCTTTGTAAAAATAATGTAGCAAGAAATAATGTTAATGAAACTTTATTAAAATACATGAATGATTCAAATTTTACAATAAAAATTATAAAAACTAAAATCAAAAATATTTTGATTTATTGGTTCACTTGAATTTTCTATTTCAGTTTGCAAAGTTTCAATTTTGAACTAGAGTTTCTCTCTATTCTATGACAAGAGCATGCCACTAAAGCCAAGGATAATGCCCGTACTCTCTCATGTAGAGATATCTCAGGAACTTCTTTTGGATTTTCTCTACCATAAGAGAGTACTTGCACTCATGTGGCCCCCAGATCATCGAGCCACTCTCGAGTCTACTCCGCACTATTTATGAGCATGCTTAAAATAAGCATTAAAATAAGCAAAGTGTGTACAGTTGTTAGGGCGTGCTAGTTTTGAGCATGCTAATGAGCATGCCAGTAATAAGCGTGTGTATCTGTACTTTAACACCGCTAGAAGCAGAGTTCGAGCAACCCGAGGCCCGAGGTGTGAATCAACAACTCGCACATTCTCTCCGCATCGGATCACCGGTCGGGAGGTCTGGCCTCGGTGTGTATGACTTGGATGGTGATGCGTTCTACACAAAAATGCGACTACGAAATTAAAACTGACTCGAATGTGTAAAAATTGTGCCACAGAGGCGATTATCCTCGCTCCGCGTGCTCAAGTAGTCGCCCAGCGAAACGGGTATCGGGTGGTACAAATTTTCTGCGGTTCATTTATTTATTACTAGCTGTAACCCGTCAAAAATTATGGTACTTTTACATGCCGGTTCCCAAAGTATAAGTATTTACTTATTTATAACCGACAACCATGAAATAGTAAAAATGACTTTTAACATTTTTTATGTTTCCCTGCCGGTAGTTAAAAAAGTACTTTTTTCAACTGTGGCTATTGTGCTGGATGAAAAGTGAATTGGTTCTCGTCTTTGCTAAGCCCTAGTGTATATTTATAGCATCTTTTTGGCGGTCTAAGGAAAAGCGGCCGTAGCAACACGCGTTAATTGGCCGGTCCGGGTTTGGTGGCCCAGGGTTTAAGTCCCATCTCCGGCCGTTTATCAACCGTAAATTCGAACGAAATTTAAAAGTTATGGGGACAGTCGGACGGACGAATAGACGACGAAATTATTATGTTTGATGTTTAAAATATACAGGCTAGTGACACAACAATTGCGTCACCACCGAGAAACTAGTAAGATTTAGTTTCCTACGCAACACAAGGATATTCGATACAAGGCGATGCGAGCTAAGTTCAGTTTTTTAAAATATTAGACCGGCCGCACTTTGGATCCGAATTATTACGTACGTTTTCGTACGACTACTTTCGTACATATTGGAGCGCGCACATTGATTGCGTCTTGCGTTGTCACGATCAGTTACTAAGTGCATTTCTCCAATGACGTTTGTGCCAAATGAATAATCTATATCTTACGGAAAACTCTATTATGGCAGGCTTAAATGACAAATTTCATGACTATCTATCTAATGGATTCACAAATGCTGGGGAGAATCGAAGTGCAACGAGAGCTCATAAAATCGGAGAAATATTTAAAAAAAAAATTGTTCGAAGTACATAATTATACCTCACCTTCATTAAACCAAATTATTTAACTTACAGGTATTTTTTAGTTCTTTAGATATTCTCCGTCATGATCTGCGCTGATGGTCACGTAGTTGAATCACTTTGGTTCCACAAACATTTGTGGTCATGTGTCATATTGACAAAATTTTCAATATCCATCGTACGAAATCGCAAAAATTTCCGAACAAATCCGGATCGTGTCAGACGTCGCATCTATACGTGCGTACACGCACTACTAAATCGTGTACAGTGTGCGATGTTCAGTACTACATGGAAGGTCAGGATGTACTTGCGTATTCATACGTATACGTACTACTCGTATACGTAATTTCGTACGAAAACGCATCCAGTGTGCGGCCGGCGTTACTGTAAGATGGGTTATACGTGCGTGTGTGCGCGAGGTTGAATGCGCGCGCAGCATTGGACTCCTTGGATATGTACATCAGGCCATTTATACCGCTACAAACAGATAATAAATGTATAGTAGGATTGTACGCGGACTATTCCTTATTATCAAGCCCCCGTCTAGTGTACTTAGACAAGTGTCTACCTTTTAAACATTTCAAAAGTACTAAATTCTCGATCATGATTGTTAAGATGACGCAAACCAAAAAGAATAGACACGATTATCATTTATTATGCGGAGAGAGTGAAGAAATTTAAATATCTCGGTGGTATCCTGGAAGAGAACGTTGCCCCTGAAACAATAGGAACAGCTCGTGCAGCATTCAATAAAATAAAATGTATTTTTTGCGACGACAACCTGAACCTGAAACTTCGGCAAAGAATGGCCAGATGCTATGTTCGGTCCATGCTTTTGTACGGAGTTGAATGGACCCCCAAAATAAGTACCATGTGCTTGAAGCATGCTTATGAATGAGCATGCTCAAAGCTAACAATGCTTATTGCTGGCATGCTCTTGTCATAGAATAGAGACGCTCTTGTTCAAAATGGAAACTTTGCAAACTGAAATAAGAAATTCTAGTGAACCAATAAATCAAAACAGATCCCGAGTTTCCATCCGCACATTTTTGATTTTATTTTTTATTAATTTTACTGAAAGATTTGAATCATTCACGTATTTAATACAGTTTCATAAGCATTATTTCTTGTTATATTTTTTTTTATACAGCAGTGACCGAATAATACACAGACATGCGTGATTCCTATAATAAGTCACGAAAATAAATGTTTTGTCATCTCCCCAGCGCGCCATATTTGTCTTATCTGTCGCGGACTGAGAAGATCGCTTCGATAATAGCCGCGAATGACATTAACGTGCTCATAAGCAAGCCTGTTCACGCATGCTCAAAATATACCCCCTACACCCGCAAATCAAATGAGCATGCTCATTACTAGTAATGTACGTACACACATGCTACTAAGTAGCAATAGTTCAATACTGCGCATGCTCACGTGCCACTAATGAGCATGTGTATCAGTACCTATTAGTCTTGCCACGGCTTTTAAATTGGAGCTCTTCATATTGGCTCACTCTGTAGCTGCGGTCTGTGCCGGGCGTGTGACGTCACACAATAATAATGTATTCCATAAACAATGCCATCCATCGGCTCACCACACGAGGACATCTGCCTACACGCGACTCTACCGAACAGAGCTTTATTTCGTACCGCACCTGGCCAGCAATCTCGGGAACATTTAAAGCCAAGAAGGGATGATTCCTGTTAGGTTATTATTAATAATATTGGTTATTATAATTAGCTATTACTTCGTGCTTATTCCCATTGGAAATTACATTAAAAACTAATTTACTTGTTTCAATCACTATATTTTTATAATTAACAAAAATGTACTTAAGTGTGTGTTATGTAAGCCAGTCGTTCCGGGTTTGAAAAGAAAAGAGCCGTTATTTAGAATCTAGAAACGCTTATAATTGAGCTTCATCGACAGTCATGCAGAGGAAGACCAAAGAATTTCTGCAAGCTTAGAATTCCTAATGCTTAGAAACGGCCTGGATGAAAGCGATAACCAGAACTGAAAAAGATACAGCCTGAGAACAGGAAGAGCCGACCCCAACAGCCTACCTAAGCAATGAGTTGGGACAGGCGAGAAAGAAGAAGAATAAAAATGTACTTTGTTTTCACCACTTATATATCAAAAATATCCACATGTTTCAGGGCCAATGGACCAGGATACAATGTATACTAAACAAATAAAAAATAAAAAATCGAAGACAGCCAATCAAAATATAAAAAATGATACAATAAGCATGTAAGTACTAACATGAAAACAAATTTAATACATAACTATTTGTAAAAAGAACCTGGTTATTTATAACATTCAATTAAGTATTTTTTACGCTTTTTCTTATTTCTAATATTATTTGTAACACACCGTTCCTTCTTCAGGGTTAACTACAAACTAAACGTTACAAAATATTGGCTATTATATTATTAGCAACTTGTTTTTGTGTGTACCGTCCGTATGACATTATTTTATTGTCTGGTTTAAGCGTTTTTTTCTCAATTATGTCACTTTAATTATTAATCAATTATTTTAAAACAGGCACATACAGGTCTTTTGATAATTCGTACATTTATTACACGCAATGTATAACCATCGCTTGTACGACATATAAATGCTTGACGAAGGTCAAGTCTCATTTAAAGTGTGTGCAGAACGCGCTTATATGAAAAAAATACAAAAATAAAAACAGACTGTAAAACAATGTCATATGGCAGGTACGCACAAAAACAAGTTGTCCAAAATATAATCGGTTATGTTTTGTAACGTTTAGTTTGTAGTTTACCGTGAAGAAGAACAGTGGTTCCAAAGCCGGTTGGCAATACCAAAAATATAGGATAAACCATGTGAATTTGTGTTTAACTCAATGTTATAATTAGTAAGTTCAGTTCCCGGTCGTCACACGGCTACGTTAGTTATTATAATAGAGACGCAGTTACCTTCATGTCGAGCGGTTTGACGTGCTCGTTGACCCAGTTGCGGAAGGTGTTGGCCTGGATCTCCACCCACAGGTCCTCCTTGCCCTTGATGCGCATCCCCTTGGCCGCCGTGCCCTCGGGGGAGCGCGCCGCCAGCCCGGCCTGCAGCGCGCGGGCTCCTGCGGCCTCCCCCAGCCCCCGGTAGCTCACCCTGCCCTCCATGGCTGCTCACCACCTGCGCATGTCACTCTCCACCCTTCACTGTATCCTCGCACTCACTCACACGGCTAAACTAAATCAGAGAAACATAAACACGGGGATGTGTCCAGCGCCCTCTTCGCGATTTGCGTGCGATATGAAGAACCGGTTAGCTCGCGTCGCGCTGACGTTCTGTTTACGTGTGTGGGGAATTTTTACGGTCAATGCGCGCGGCGGTGCGGTGTGGTGACCTCACCTCTCTCGCGCGGCGGGAACATTCCGCGCAGGTGACGAATACATTAGCCGCTAACCCCGCGATGGGCGTCGCCACGTTAAGAGCGCCAAATTGCCGAAACTGCGATCAGTCACGACCGAAGCATCTCGCGCGGGATGCGGCGCCAGGTACCGGCTGATCCTCGGAACAATACTTCTTACGCTTTTTAGAATTGTTACAATAGAGCAGACAGTACGGATGAGTTGAAAATTTCACTTCGAAAAGAGAAGAAACGATGTTAAAGCGAATTGATCGCCCGAGCGAGAAGAATTAGCCCGGCTGATGAGGGTTATTTAATGACAGTTCGACGATCCGCATACAAAAGTATAAGTAAATACCTACATATAAAAACTTAAATTGCAGTATATTGTTTGTAGAGCTTATTTAAAATCTGTTACCGGTTTCGTGTCACATACAAGCGTTATTTAAATTTTAAGCGTACCTAGTTTAAACAACGCTTGTAGATGACACTCAAACCGATTGATGAAAAATAGGTAACAAATGTACATTAAGTTAACTCTTCAAACAAAATGTCTAGACATGATACATAGTTAATTACCGAGAAATACAAAAAACGGGCGCATATTGGACTATCGCGAGACTTCCACAATTCTATGAGATTAAGCATCTCATCATTCAAGGCTAAATTGCGATCAGAAGAGGTCCTGGAAGACGAGGGATATTCTGACGGAAAAACTGGTTTCAGAAGTCCACAGTCGACTCGAGATGCTCCTTATCCTAGCCTATGGAGATCGACGGCAGCGGCCTAAAGCGCTGCTTTGGAAAGGGCGAAGATCTTCATTGGATCCTAGGTACGCGCTGGTGATGATAATACCAGGAACTCGCGAAGAAGGGAATATCGATCCTTAAAAATACTACACGAAGCTTCGAGCAAAGTTGGTCTTAAGATGAATATAAAGAAAACAAAAATTTTGAGTCCAGAGAATAAAGTCATCACTATCAATGATAATAATATTGAAATAGTAGATGAATATATATACCTAGGACACAAGATAAAAATGAACAAACAGCAGAATTGCCAAGACGAATAGGAATGAGTTGGGCTGCTTTTGGCAAACTCAAACATATCTTCGAGAACAAAGAGATCCCAATTAGCCTAAAAAGAAAAGCCTTTGAATCGTGCATACTGCCAGTTATGACGTATGGATTGGAGACTATGGCCCTTACAAAGAAAAGTGTAGAAAAGCTCAAATGCACGCAACGATCCACGGAGAGATCCATGCTTGGAGTAAGCCTAAGAGATAGAATTAGAAATGACGAAATTAGGCGCAGAACTAGAGTAGTGGATCTCATGGATCGTGTAGCGAAACTAAAATAGCAATGGGCAGGACACGTTACAAGACAGGATACTACAAGATGGCCTCCAAGAGTTCTGAAATGGAGACCTTGGGAAAATAAAAAAGGCATCGGAAGATCTCAAAAGAGATGGACCGATGATATTGTCGCTGTGGGGGGAAAGAAATCGCTACAATTAGCCAACAACAGGGAAGAATGGAAAAATAAGGAAGAGGCCTATATCCAGCAGTGGAAAGACGAAGGCTGATGAAGAAGAAGAAGAAATATACAGGACGGTGGGAAAGCAGTGCAGAGATAGACATAAGGCTTATAAGAGGTGTTTTTTCAAAAGGTATACAACTTAAAATGAAGTAGAACAGCGGTTCCCAACCTGTGGTACGCGTGTGGATAGTTGGTGGTACGCGAAAAATAATCAGTAATGGCGGACATAAAAAGTAACAAAAAAATCAGTCATAAAAATATTATTTAAACTATTGAATTTCTCATATAATTCATTATTTTAATTAATAACTAATATATTTATTATTAATTAAAATAATGAATTATAATTTTTACATTGACTGTGTTTAATATGCCGTAAAACTGCTGTGCCTATGTAATGTAATAAGTATCAAAAATAAATAAATAAAAAAAAACAATAATATACCTCCGTATAAAGGGTTATTTGTAAAACATTAATAACCTCACAGGACTATAATCCTGCCTTGATTATGAGTCGAAAATGTTCAAGCTATTATGACCTAATATCAATAGTTAAGGAGACATGCGACATGAAAGTTTGCAATTTTTTTCAATATTTCTGATTTATTTTTTGTAAAACGTTGGACTACCATTACAGTAATTTATATCGAGTGTGAAAAATTTATTACCTTTAATACAAGTCAAATAAAAACCTTCGAATTCCATTTGGAAAACATTCATATTGGAATTTTTCAGGGTTTTAATCATTTTATTTAACTTGTATTGAAATGAATGAATTTTAATCGTTTTATTCAACTTGTATTGAAACGAATAAATAATTTATATTAGTTATTGTAATGATAGTCCAACGTTTTACAAAAAAATAAGTCAGAAATATTGATAAAAAAATGTAAACTTTGGTGTCGCATATCTCCATAACTATTGATATTAGGTCATGATAGCTTGAACATTTTCGACTCATAATCAAGGCAGGAGTATAGTTCTGCAAGGTTATTAATGTTTTACAAATAACCCTGTATTTTCTATTAATATTGGTAATTTTTGTAAAAAATTGCCTGGGGCACATTTTTAGTTTTTAATACAAATAATTTAATTTAATTCTATGTAATTTATTTTAATAAAAATTAATTGTTTAAAAAAATACTTCTCTAAATGTCCTGGTTTTGAATTTCGACAAGAAATGAGCTTCGGCACTTTTTATTTAAAGATAAACATTGTGATATATAAAGTTCAAATGTCTCATTTTTATCAGAAAAAATAAAACATAAGGTATTTTTTTAACTTAAATAAATTGAGTTCTGGGAAATATAGTCACCCTATAAAATTTGTAATGCAAATAGTATAACAAATTTCTCAAAATACAATTATTTTTACGAAGTGGTACAATTAAGAGTGATGTACTACCAAGTGGTACGCGAGCCAAAAAAGGTTGGGAAACACTGAAGTAGAACATAAAAGATCGTGGTTATGATCATGCTATTGGCTTTATTGGAAAGATAATTCTACGTCATTAGTGTTTAAATATAATCACGATACCACGACTTTCTAAATATATTTTTTTAAATTTTCACGCATTGTTCTGGCGTAAGTAAGTCTTTTCATTCAGCTGTCAAATTGGATATCGCTAAAAAAAATGTTACTAATTTCAAAAAGACACCCGATGTTTAAACAATAATAGCGTAGAATTATCTTTCCAATAAAGAATGTTAAAAGTTGTTTTATTTTAAAATAAAATAAAACAACCTCTTGAAAAAACACATTCATCCGTATTCTGAACTAAGCAATATTGCTATTTCCTGTATCTTGTCAGTTATTGTATAACATTGTGACGCCATTTTTTTGACGTTTTACGTTTGACAGGTTTGAAATTAATGAATTCAATCAATTAGAAAGCTCATTATTCGTAATTGCGAATAACTTAGGGTTTGTTTACGCGTTACAGCTTTCTGATTGATAGAATTCATTAATTTCAAATTTAAAACATAGAAATTGGCGGCAAAGCAATGTTATACATACCTGTCAAGATCGGGATAAAGATCTGACATCTCAATATTGCCATATTCAGAATAGCACAGATTGTATTGCGGACAGAATAATGATAAATCGGAAAAGCACTAGAAAATGAAGAATAATCGGAGGCACATTCATACTATTCTTCATTTAACTTTACGGTTTCCCGGGACGAGGCTCGGATGTTCTGTTTGTAAATTTCTTTAGTTTTTAGATATAAACAGTTAGCGGCCCGAGAGCCCGAGTCCAACTGAAACCCCCTCCCTCCCCCGCGTGGTCCGGCGCTCGGCCAAGACTGGTTTTGGGTCTGACAACCGAACGGAATTTGAAGAAAAAACAAAAATACTCGCTGTCTACAAACATTTATTCAATATACAGAATACATCGGTAAATGTACAAATTCAAAAGTACACAAACTCACAAAACGGAGACGTGTTCGCGAGCTGGAAGAAGACGCGAGCCGCTAGGCCTTGTGTCACGTGACCCGCGTTCCTAGAACCTGCGCTTGATCAGGAAGGGCATGGGCTTGGGCTTGGGTCTGGGCTTGCCGGGCGCCGCGCGGGAGAAGGAGCTGCCGGCCGCGGCGTCCAGGCGGCTCTTCTTGGCCTTGCGCTCCTGGTCCAGGGTGAGCTGGCTCGCCACGGCCAGGAACACGAGCGAGAAGGTGGTCTCCAGCATGCCGACTTCCCGAGCGACCCGGTAGCGGCTGACGTCACGCCGCGCGGGCCGGGAGGGGGCACATGTCGTATCACCTTTCTCGGCGCCCGCGGGAAGTACAAATCTAACGAATTGGCGCTTGCGTAACAGTCCTGACGAATGTCTTCTACCAAAGCGCGCGCCGCGTTGTTGTGTCGGCAATACTAAAAACGGAATTATACATTTATATAACGAGGCGCGGCCGCTGTAGCCGCGAGGGAGTGGGGGGGGTAAACGACGAGAATATAATTGGTTATCGATTATATTTGACGTAAGCGTCGAGAGATTTAGTAAATTTTTTAACGTTTCTAAACAATCAAATCAAATGCGAAGGACGAACATGAAAATTTAGAAAAATATTATTTCTGAACAATCTTATACGAGGCCTTTTTTGTTTACATGTAAAATTTCGAGATAGTTTTCTACTTTTGTTTTAAAAATAATAAATTAACCGACGCGATCTATCCCTTTGGAAAGCGATTAACCTCCGTGTTGCGGGAAAGTTGACCGCGCATACGCTAAATGAAAGAGAAACATTCGCGATGGCGAGGATCCGGAAGACGGATCCCGGCAGCCTGGAGGACCGAACTGTGGGCGGTAATTATTCGTACGATTAAAAAAAATACGCGACCTGGCTCCGCTAGATCACGCCGCGGAAGTGTGGGCAGCGGCGCTCCGTATTAGGTCCCGCTCGAGGACTGACGACGGTGGTGGACGAAGGATCGCCTTCAATGGGATTCTAACTTCTGGAACGTCGACACACCGCGTTGACGGACGTACTTTGCCGGCTGAGGGCGTCCCCGAGGTACAACTCGCACTTGTACTTCTGCACCGGCAGAGTGGGGGGATTCTATCCTGGGTACGCGGAGGACACTGCTTCACACCGTGACTGCGTGTCGCGCAACACCGCGGCACACTCGGGCTAGCGAGGAGGCATCGCTCACGGGCCGCGCTATTACGACACGGCGGAGATGCGCGAGGCTGTTTTAACAGGTGTCGGCGAATCCGTCCGTATCCAAACACTCGTCGCTCCTTCTATCTGTGTCAACCGACGGTTAGTTTACATTTGCGGCGAGATATCGCGCTAGGGTAGGTCGTCCCGTGCCGGTCGCGAAACAAAACCCTCGGAAGCGTCAAGGCGCGCGTAGGGAGGAAGGTTCGCGGCCTGCCCGCCCGCTCGCTCACCGCTGCTCGCTGTACGGCCGGCGCGGGTCGCGCTGCGTGCACTACTGCCGCCACACTGCCCGCCCCCCACCACCCGCAGCTGCCTCCACCAAGCCATCGGAATGATGACACAATAGTCTGACCTATTCTGAAAATAACAACATTGCTATTTATTTATTTATTTAACGCCCTTATGGGCTTTTACAAATATACAGAATATAAATTTTAAAAAATAACATAAGACAGATAAAATAATATTAGAGTTAAAGGTACAAATAATAATAGTTAAAAGGTAAAATAATAATACAGCAAAATTTATTATCCATTTCTATTTCCTTGAGATTTAAAGAATTGTATCGGCTTTGTCCTATACTCAGTTATATTATCAGCAAAGATGACAGCCGCCTCTGCATGTTCATTCCCTAATGAGTTTAATCTGGGAATTACAGAGTTTGCTAATGCGTTAGTTCTGACATTTCCACTATAGTATATATTTGGAGGCTATCACCTCAACACTCTAAATTAGAGAAGCATCGAGCCAAACGTCCATATTTCTATCATTGCGACGAAAATATTGACCTTAATCGTTGAAGAAATCAGTGGATGTGTATGAAGCAAACTAATATTAGCGCTTATTTTATATAATTTTATTTATTTATTTATTTATTTAATACACGGTACAACGTACCATTAAAAAAACAATGTATATAAAGATGTATAGATTGATAGGTAATAATAAAAAAAAGGAGATAAGGTATGATTCTATCAAAAACAATTAATAAAGAGATATATCGACGGCTCCTACGTATAATATTAGGTCCTTACATATGAAATTGGCGTTTTGCCGTACTGGAAAATTTGATCTCAAATATCTTCTCTTTGGTTAGGAATTCCAAATCCAAATTTATACAGCTATTTACTCATGTATTTGTGTTTTGAAAATTATAATTCATTTGTTTTTTCCTCAATTGTTTTTTCTTTGCGTCACTCAGTTTACAAAATGAAAAACTTGAAATATCGCGTTATTTACGAGTACGAGTTCCACCGTGGCACCAGTGCTGCAGAAACGGCTCGAAGGATTAATGATGTGTATGGCGACGGTGCCGCAAAAGAAAACACAGTGCGTTTTTGGTTCCAACGTTTTCGTTCTGGAAATTTCGACCTGCAGAACAAGCCCCGTGGACGGCCGGAGACCAAAGTTGATAATGAAGAATTGAAGGCTATTGTGGAAGCGGATCCATCGCAAACCACATCCGAGTTAGCTGCAGGCGGCGGTGTTAGTGATAAAACTGTTTTAATCCACTTGAAGCAAATTGGTAAGGTGAAAAAGCTTGAAAGGTGGGTACCTCACGAATTGAGTGAAGCAAATCAACAAACGCGCGTTGACTGCTGCGTTTCATTACTGAACCGGCACAATAATGAAGGGATTTTAAATCGAATCATTACCTGTGATGAAAAGTGAATCCTGTACGATCATCGGAAGCGCTCATCGCAATGGCTGAACCCTGCCGAACCAGCCAAACCATGCCCCAAGCGAAAATTGACTCCAAAAAGTTACTTGTGAGCGTTTGGTGGACTAGTGCTGGTGTCGTTCACTACAGCTTTCTTAAATCTGGCCAGAAGATTACGGCAGATGTCTATTGTCAGCAACTGCAAACCATGATGGAAAAGCTAGCTGCTAACAACCGAGGCTGGTTAATCGCTCTAGGCCACTGCTGCTTCATGATAACTCTAGACCACACACTGCACAACAGACGGCTACCAAATTAGAGGAGCTTCAATTGGAATGTCTAAGACATCCACCGTACTCTCCGGACCTTGCCCCAACAGATTACCATTTTTTTCGAAATTTGGATAACTTCTTGCAAAGGAAAAAATTCAACTCCGATGGGGCAGTCCAAACCGCCTTCAAAGATTTTATTGATTCCCGTCCGAATGGTTTTTTTAGTAAAGGGATCGATGAACTACCTATGAGATGGCAAAAGTGCATAGATAACAATGGTACATCCTTTGATTAAATAAATATATTATAATAAAAAAAAATCGGCTTTATGTTCCTCCCATACTAAACGCCAATTTCTTATGTAAGGACCTAATATCATAACCCACAAATCGACGATTTTGCGTTTTGTGTGTATACACATGTGTATTTAATTATATCTTTAATTCCAAGAAAGAAAAAAAATTATTTTGCAATAAATAACGTTTCATTATTATAAAAAAATTTTTTTTTGTTCTTGGATTTAAAGATATAATTAAAAACATATGAAATTCACAACAAACTCGAAATCTTCGATTTGTGGGTTACGATATTATACGTAAGAGCCGTCGATATATTAAATTTATTTGGTAAATGTACAAACTTAAGAGTGTATTCAATATAATATAATTAATACACATTTATATTACACGCTTAACCCCTTTTAAATGAGAATTTATTGTCGTGTTTAAAAGTGGGGGAATAATATTGATCAAAAACTTATATTTTCGACAAAACTCCAGATTCCAATGACTGGTTTACGTCATGATAGAAATATTGAAATTTAAAGAAACCTTAGACATATCCTACGAAATTACTGTTCAAAGAATTCGAGGTTTCAAATTTAGAGAGCATATATGTATAAAACCAACTCGATATTACAAATACATAAAGAAACCAGCAATCGACAAACACAAATATGGTTCAAGATCAAAATAGACGGAGCAATCCTCAGGAATAAATAGGAATCCCAAATCGAAATAAAGAAAAATACACAAACTGATATGTAGTTTAAAAAATGAATACAACAAAAAATAACAATTAATTTAAGCATGGTAACAAAGTATCAATGTAATTAGCTTTTGTCTCAATGTGACACGTTCTCCAAGTATTCTTAAGATTTTCTTTTTACAGTGTGTTTGCTTTCATAAATCACAATATGAACCAACATTTGCTTCGAACAACTGGGATTCATATAGATATTGTGCTGTAAAATCGACTGTTGAATGATTGGGAAGGGAATATGCAGATTTAAAGTGAATTTTCTTGTTGCAATAAGCAAAACTTTGGATTTTATATTTTTCTTCAACGCTAAAGCAATTTCAGGTCTAATTATTTTATAATTGTGCGTTTCTCATAATTACCATAGCCGCATTTGATGTAAACACTAGTCCTCCCCTTGCAACAAAATTAATGAATGATGAAAATGTATTAACATCTAAATCTTCTCTAAATCTAAATCGTCTAAATTGTGCAATCCGAGACGATGAATATTTATGTTTTTATAATTATCAAATCACACAAATCTAAATAAACATTTCAATTCAAAATCAAAACATCGGTACAGTGTGTTCATTATGTTTTTTAACGGATATAAGAAGACTTTAATAATCTTTTAAGGAGTTTTCTTATAGCGTACCCTGATATATAATATAACATATTCTCTTGAAATAATGACGAATTTTCAATTTAATTAATTAATTCTGTTTCTAACATTTCGTCATTGTCATCACTCAAATCGTTTACATTTTGGGACCGTTTTCCGATCTAAAATTAAATACATATTGTCATGCAGCTTTCAATGTCATTGGGCAAATCTAAACAATTTATGTTGTTACTAGGTACATATAACGGCTAAATCCAAGATAATGGTCCCATTGCATATACAACGAAAATGATTATTTCACTATATTATTGAATGTGCTAATAACAAAATGAAAGATAATTTACGTTTAAAAAGTAAGTATTAAATAAGATATTACACTTTGAAGCTTCGAAAAATGCTCTGCATATTTTGACATTTCATAGGCAATATATGAGGTTAGGTTAGGTTATTAGGTTTGGTATGTTTAATTTAGATTACGATTATTTTAGTTAGATTTAATTAACAGGACATTAAATTATATAGTGAAATACTTATTTTCATTGTATGAACAACGGGACTATATTCTTGGATAATTCCCATATAACGCTGTTTTTAAAAGTTTTCTAAACTGTTGAGTGTTTGGATTATTATTCCATCCACCCCTGAACCTTATACACGTAAATTACAATTCTAAATGATCTCGTGAACATTTATACATTAAAAAATACTTTAAGTTGCGAGAATTCAATAAATCTAAACTTAGCTGTTTAAAAATCAAGATATAAACAATAAACCGTAGAGCAAACGTTCATCTAGGAAGAAGGAGACTATTGCAATTGTTGATTTTTAACGATTTCAAACATTTCAATGTCTCGGAAAATATTAATTTCCAATAACCAAAATTGTATAATGCTATTGGTGACTTGGAACCCCTAACAAAAGGTGATCTAGAATTCATCGCACCAAAAATTCTGTCACCTAAAACTACCTAATGAATTCAACCGTTGCTTCACCGTTCACAAATTCACTGTTGCCAGATAGACTCAAAAATTCAATACTATTAGCAACACTAATTGTTTGGGCAGCAAGGTGAACATTTATTTTTTTGTTTTTAAAATTTATATGGGGTCCTCAATTTATTGGCTTATTTATTTTGCTGATAATTTATTTTAAATCTTTTTTTTCTTGCAGCTCACGCAGCATCTTAACAAAATCAAAGGAAATTTTTCGTAAGTCTGATTCTGAATATACTATTCTGAATATTAAAATCTGCAAGTGTACACAATTTTATCCTGTGCGATGAATCCAAAACAATATACATAATAATAATATATTAGAGTTTTGGCAAGGATGTTTAAAATGATTAGTAATAGTTGTGCCTGTAGTTCCACAGCCAGGTTCATTGATAGTTTTCAAATTCATCTGCCACCCATCAGATGTGATTGAGCGGACAACAATGCCAGCATGAAATGTGACAATCTGAAATACAAGCGCTTCACTTCAGGATCTGGAGTATGAATGCCTCCTAAGTCTATATATCCACATTGTTTATCAGCTAATTTATCATATAAAATTTATGTACTATCAAATATAACCTTTTCAACCCGGATCGATACGATCGTGCGTTTATAGAAAAAAATATTTCCCGCTAACTAAACAGTTTTTCGGTTTTGAACCCGGTTTAGTTAGAGGGAAATATTTTTTTTTGTGAACTAACGATCGCATCGATCCGGGTTGAAAGGAATAAGTGCCACATTTTTTGAAAAACTTCTAATTTTAAATATTCAAAAACTTCATTTAGAAATCCATCACTGCAGTGCTTTTTATTAAGCCAAGACCTCAATGTTGAAGAATGGTGAAAAGGTAAAGCCACAATTAGGATACCAAACATTTGTGCATCCGTACGCACTGCAAAATATTTAATAATTATGGTACGGCAGAACTCCAAAAAATTACAACATTGTTACGTATTGTATGAAGTGGAGACCGTAGAAAAGGAAAGCAATACCTATATTCTCTACTGCACTACTGGCACACAAGGACACAAATTATTGAGTGCAAAAGTTTAATATGTATCTAGCACTCCATTACGAGTATTATCAATGAATAAAAATCTCTTTGACTTAATCATGTCTATGTTTTATACTTTATTTTTATTTAAAAAGTAATGGAAACCTAAGAGGTTTATGGGTAACATTTTTACATGAATTCAATATAAGAAAATATAATAATATAATTTAGATACAAAGTCATTTTTTTATAGTTGGCCAGGTTTTAATATTTTTGTCACATCTGTTTTTGTCAGTGGTCAATTGTTTGGTCTGTTGTGGCAGGTCATTGTATAGTTTTAGTCCGTTGCAATTGGTCGGGATTGTCCTGTTTTTGTTTTGGCGCGTGTTATGTGATAGTTTTGAGCCATTCTAGTGTTGTGTTGGTGTTTTTCGTGTATTTTGTGTAATTTTATGTCTTCGTCTTGTATTTCGCCAATTGTTAGTCTGTGAATGATTTTAAGTGTTTCGATTTTTGTAATGCTTTCGATGTTTAATTGTTGTGTTATACGATATACAGTTTCAGTTGGTGTCCTTAGATAAAGCATCTCAAATGTCAAAAGGTACTGTGAAATTTTGGAAAATTTAGTCTTCTTCTTTTTCTTTTTTGTAGATCTGTTGATCTGTTCCACAGAAAACTACGCCTCCTGGGTTGACGAGGTCCAGCTATTCCTCCATCTTTTCGGTGGTCTTCCCGGTAGGCGTCGTCCAGAGGGGAAATCGTTTATTCCTTTTCCATGCCGAGGTCTTATTCCAGATCCGTCTGTGTTCCGAGGCTGGGTGTTCTGGACTATGAGTGCATATTTGTGTTACCCCAGGCAGGCGGCTTGGCCTAACCATGTGATCCTCCTCCTTTCCCATCCGGGCTTGGGACCGGCCATGGCGGAGTTATTAGGATATACAGGAAAATTTATTGTGATAACAATTCTATTTTTTTTAAATAAGGCATTAAACTATACAGGGGATACATATTTTGTGGTTCCACGGCTGGTTCCAATACATTTCATAAATTTTAAAAAATACTACAAGCTTGAAAAGGTCAAACTAAATACTCTTAAGCCCGGTTGTATCAAGTTGGATTAAAGAAAAAGTTTGTTTATAAAATCACTTTTTTCTGTTCTTTCTTGTATATGTTTTAGCCTTTACTTATATGTCTATGTATGCTGTGTTCACATTTAAGTGATGAAAAGAATTTAAACTAATTAGTTATTAATACATAATGACATAAAATTAATTATAATTGTATTATCTATGTCATCTTATGTGTTTTTCGTTGTTTGTGAACCATTAAAAAAATATATTAATAATAATGAAAAATAATATAGGTTGAATATTTTGTGTATGAATAAAAGAAACAAAAAATATTGTATATGAATAAAATAAAATATATTCAAAGAAGTTAAATTGTTTCCTTTTGCATCCCAACACTCAAAACAAGTTATTGAAATATCCACTATTTACCGATTTTATCAGAGGTGTTGATTTAGGTAATAAAGGCACATTAACAAAGTAAAATATTTTATTAGGGCGACGTCTAGCGAATTTTCTCACAATTATTATTCACTGTGGAAAGCCAGGTTTCTTCTTATCTGAAAAAACTTGGAACAGAATTTGCTAGACGTCGTGCACTTAACCAATACCATAAATAGTTAATTTGTGGTCAAATGAATGGGGAAAACTATTCTGAAGAGGTTCAATACGCTCTAGCAATGATTTAAGTGTTCCCAGGAGCACAGAAGCTGACGGAGGACTCCCATAGATGTTGTTTTATGTGAAATATTTTATTAAATATAATATGTCTTTTAACCTCTCCAATTTCCTGAAATGAGCTGGGCTGCTTTTGGCAAACTCAAACATATTTTCGAGAACAAAGAGATCCCAATTAGCCTAAAAAGAAAAGCCTTTGAATCGTGCATACTGCCAGTGATGACGTATGGATTGGAGACTTTGGCCCGTACAAAGAAAAGTGTAGAAAAGCTCAAATGCACGCAACGATCCACGGAGAGATCCATGCTTGGAGTAAGCCTAAAGCCCGAATACAGAGTCAATACTTATATGATTTTAAGGTTTAAGGGACCACTCAAAAATGTAATTTGTAGTCAGAATGAAATCTATATTCGTTATGACGTCACACACTTCGACAAACGAAAGGACAGTGTCCACCTGACAATTGTGTATGAAATTTCTATGGTTCTTGATTTCACAGTCAATGCTTAGCGGTGCGCATGCGCATTATTGACATTATCGTAAGGAAACCGGCCGAATATCTAATTTTTTTGACAGTTCTTGAAAGCTGCTCGATACCTTCCTTTAAATTTTACTTAAGTTGAATTTATTATAATCGTGGAGGATTTTGACCTGTTGGATGATAGTTTTACGGACTATTATGTTCAATACCTCGATGAAATGGATAGGATGAATAGACCGGTAGCAATATGACGGTATTTGCGAGATTTTGAGAATCCCGTTGAATTTTACAGTTCTCAAAATTTTAAAATGAGGTTTCGGCTGGAAAAGTGGACAGTGATGGAAAAATTAATGCCTTTATTGTTTCCAAATCACAGTGTTGTTACCAATCGAGGCCTGCCAATTCCTCCCATCATACAAATTGCGGTAGCGCTGTGTTTTTTTGCGACGGGAAATTTTCAGGTAAATATGGGGAATCAATATTTTATAGATGTCTCACAGACACGAAATTATATTTTTATGGGGAAGTAGGCATGGAAGTCTTTGGGTGTTCATAGGGCTTACGACCTATCGTACAGCTAGCTTGAATGATCACTTTACACAATGTAACATTCACCATTTCCACCCATGATAGAATACCATGTTTATTAAATCTAATCAATAGTATATTGATTGATTAATGATGTCACTGTGACAAAAAATCCAGTACTGTTCTTAAAATTTGGACAAACTCAAAATATTCTAAATATGGGGACTTCAGAAACAAAACAACACAATCTTTAAAGTATTTTATCGGCAATTATCTATAACATATTTTTTCAGACTGTTGCTGGAGATCTCCACGCAATAAGCCAGCCAACTTCTTGCAGAATCGTGCGAACCATTTCCCGTCAATTGGCACAGCAAGTCAAAAATTTTGTTAAATTCCCTCGGTCGTCCCAGGTCCTATGTGAAAACCGAGGCTATTTTATCAAAAAGCGCGATTTCCAGGAGTGGTGGGATGCATTGATTGCACCCACATTCCCATCAAAAGCCCTACGAGAGCCAGAGGGGAAATATTTAGGAATAGGAAAGGGTGGTTCTCGCTGAATGTGCAAGTAGTGTCCGGTCCGAGGATGGAAATATTTGACATTCTTGCCAGATGGCCGGGTTCCGCACACGACTCAAGAATTTTCTATAATAGCAGCTGTCGTAGGAAGTTTGAAGAAGGAACGGTCTCAGGCATCCTTCTCGGTGACAGCGGGTATGCTCAGACGAGCTACTTATTTATGCCAATGTTAAATGCAATAACCAATGCTGAGGAACATTATAATAGGTCACAAATAGCGACAAGAAATGTTGTGGAGAGGTTATTTGGGGTTTGGAAAAGGAGATTTCCGTGCTTGAGCAGGAAACTCCACAACAACCTCACAAATACAACCAACATCATAGTTGCTTGTGCAGTTCTACACAACATAGCCATCGCATCAGGGGACCCACACTTTATCCTTTCCTCCGACTTAGATAATACACCAAGTGCTAACCAACCGACTGTAATCCGGTCTAACAACGTATCCGGCAGGTTAATTAAGGTAGCATTTATCGGTAGGCATTTTTCATAATTTAAATTCTAAAACTAGTATTGAAACTTTTCTTACATTTATTTTATTCTGATATATACAAATACACCTCTCACTGCGTTACTGAAAACGTGTTCTCTTGTTTAAATTTTTATTCTTTCTTGTTGTATTATTCTTAACATGCCTAAGTTTTTCTGCTTAATAATCTGCGGAGACAGACAACGAAATTATTATGTTTGATACATCAACTTCGAAAAATACATTTTCTTATGTCAATTAATATTTCTTAATTATTTGATTTATTAAAGAAAAAAAATTACTTTATTTTATCAAATATTGAATTGCACTATTTTGGAAGCAATATGGCTTGAGCCTACATACATTGCACACATTCATTTCTGTGGTTTTATCATTGAGCGATATGTAACACGTATGTCAAGATGATTTTCATTTTATAATGTGAGAAAATAATATTTTTATTTCATACATTTGCATTTTGTATGTTTGCATTATGAATTTATCCCTTTTTTGTATTTTTTTTTTAACTCTGTACTGACATTTCTTTTGTTAGTGAATTGGTAAAACTTTTTTTTTGTTCTGTTCTGTATAAATACTTATTTCCCTGTCACCGCGTTAATGAAAAAATACATTTTCTTTATATCAGTTAATTCTCTTTCTCAATTATTATTTATTAATAAATCATGTTGCTTTATTATTTCATATTACTGTTAATAAATTTTTTGAAATATGTATGTTCAGAAGTACTATTTTTGAATTTTACTATTGCAATATCTATTATACAATTATGTGATTTTTCATCTTAATAACGTTAGGACATGAACATTTTATTATAATTTTTAAAGCTCAAAATAATACTTTGGTTAGTAAATCATATGATATAGACAAATGAAATAAATGACATATCACCTTATACACCTATCTTTTCTTCCACTTTGCGATATATTTCCATTTATAATTCGTAAAAATATCTAATAAGTGGGTCATAATAAGTGCCATAATTTCAATTATTTATTTACCTAAATATCATATTGCATACTGAGCAGAATATTAGCGATTGTGTCATGTGGGAGGAATTACTTCAACATTCTTGATGTACATATTAAATATATTGATGACTTCATGTCCGGCTAGTAGTATCTCGGCAGTACAGTGGCAAGTGTTTTTTTGTTAAGCTGCAACGTGCTGTAGGGCCCAATAACTGAAGCGAAACATGTCACAAAACACTCCAGGCTTGAGTTAATCACACATGTGTTGTATTGTGACTTCACCGGGAATCGAACCCGGAACTTTCGGAATGAGAGGCCAGTTTCATGCCCACTGGACTACGAGGGCCGTCATCACAATTCAGTCGTAATTGTGCTAAAGGTCCCATTACCTTATTGATCCTTATTGAAAAACCTTTTTGATTGAAAATCCTTATTGAAAAAAAAAAGAGCTAATTAATGAAACTGCAGAGGATAATATCACGCTAGAGTAAAAACACTATATTAGATATTGTATATATTTTATGAAAATTTTGCGAATAAAAAAAACAAAAATTAAATCACATCAGTTAAATAAAGGTACAAGTAATTTGAATAAAAACTTCTATCCGTCTCAATCCGCTCATCAGCTAAATTTGAGCAAAAGAGCGGTGAGTGCAGACAAAACAGAAAACTGTGTATGACAGCAGATGCAGATCACCTACTAATCTTACTGGCTACGCTGTTTTTATTTTAATGTATATGTTACAGTGAATCTGTTTTTCTAGTGAGTCCATCATTCACTGGCATTTTAGAGAAATTATATTCAAGGTCATTCTTATCATATTCAAAGAGTTTTTCACCAATAGAAATGAATACAATATTTTAACTTCTACTTACTAGTGAATTTATTGGTTTCCGAACTGTCAAAAATTAAATTTGACAAGTCTGAAATCCGTTTCCGTAAAAATCTGTGCTTTTAAACGAACTTTTATTTATCCAAATTGAAACAACCGGGCCTTGAATAACAATTTAATAAGTCATTGCGTGAACAAGGTTCTTACTGCATTATTAATTTCTTCTGTGCATATCAACATTATGTAGGTAACGGATATTATTAAAATAGTCATTTTGAAGTGTTGAAAGTTTCGGCTGCACCAATTCTTCATTATATGATTTTATAACAAGATTCTAATGGCACATGGAGCTTGTTTTTCAAAATTTATTTTGCGTTTTGTGTCTCATTCTACACTAGTCTAGTCCAAAGTCATCACAAAGCGACAGTATTTCTAATTTTTAAAATTTTAATCGCGAACACTTACGAAATTCTGATCATCTTATAATTCAAAAGACAGTCGATTAAACTCATAAAAATGATACGGTGTGAGCAAGCTTCACGTCTGTCACTGACGTCGAGCCGAGTAAGTTTGCGAACTTAAAAACCGCGCACTTTATGTTGTACGTCTACCACCCACTTTACACAGCGCAAACAAGAAACGCAAATGACATTAGACACATTTTTGATACAAAGATAGAAAATTGGAAATGCGGAATAATCTGAATGAATTCAAACGTAAATGATGACTTAGAATCTCTTTGATTTTTTGTATTTTTCACAACGAGTGTTTGTTACTTGACACACTTTTAAAGGTTCGTTTAAAATTAATAATACCAGGTGTATGTTTATTTATGTTTCTATATTTGTAAGAAATAAACTTTTGTTGTATTGTTATAAAAAAAAATATTTAATAAACTTAATTGACAAAATACATATTCATTAATAAAAATTTTCCCTTAACCCCCCAATATTTACATGGTGACATAACCTCGTTTTGTTCCGGCAGTAGTCAGATATCATAAAAAACCCGAGTGCGCGATCTTTCAGCCGACACCTTACTTAGCGATTCGTATTCGTTTTGCGGTGCCGCTGTCCTATTTTAATTTAGGAGTTAAAATAGGACCGCAAAATGAATAAAAATCGCCTAGTGAAGTGTCGCCTTTATACTTTCTACGCTTTAAGAATTACGTGTACAAATTGATAGTTTCACCCATATATTGTCTATGCTTTGAGTAATGCGCGCATTCGTGAACAAAATATATTTTCACGGATAATGTGTAGTGAATCTGAGAATTTGTTGATTTAGATGTTTTCACTGCCTAGACTCTGCCCGACCGGGAAAAGTACATTTCTACTAGTGAAAGTATAGTCTCACTAAAAATGCAAATTCGCTGTAACATATATACATATTTTAATAACAGATTTCCTTCAATATTATTATTAAAATATTAAATGTTGTTTATATATACCAGAAATGATTTGTTTTATTTTATATTCGAACATATATTTTTTTAATTTATCATACATTTTTTAAATCTATTAATTTTCAAATTTATTATACACATTTGAAAAATATTCTTACATCACAATGATTGATTTCTACGAAAGAACGTTTATATTTACTATTTTTAAAAATAATCTATATACTTTGGATGTTTTTGTGGTTAAACTTAATATTTTTAATATTTAAAGCATTAACTTTTTGTTAAGATTTTACTTATCTTTTTTATTTATGTTAGTATATAATAGTATAAAATAACAGGAAGCGCTAGTTTAAAATTACATTTTTCATATTATTAATAAAAATAGAAAACAACAACGGATCCTTGCGAGACACCTGAGAGAGTATGGAAACAATCTAAAGCGAATAGAGACCGTAGGAGATGAATTGGGTTTCTATTTTGGAGGTAGCTCGCCATTAATTTTAGCCGAGAAACCAATCTCATACGGCCTTTTCAATAATACA
>JADDOH010013215.1:0-33406 GCA_016648135.1 Agrypnia vestita | reverse complement strand
TCATGATTATCTTTAAGTATTTTATGAATTTCTTCAGGTTGTGCAGTTTTAATATTATTTAAATACATTGTTATCTTTATACCGGAGTTATTGAATATGAATAAAATTATTTGTTTTATTTTTTCTTGATTGATAATGTTAAATGGATCTTTAAAGTCCGTTATCGAAATTGCTTCCACTTTGTCTTTTATTAATTTTTCCTTTAAGTTGTTCAGCGATAAGAAAATGTCATTGTATGATGCTTTATCATAATGGTTGACTTTTATGAACATGTGGTAGAAGGTCTTATCTCCACTTTTGGTATTACCCGAATGAAATAATTCGTGTTCATTTAATTTAAATGTCTCACTGTTATCTGACTCACACATGATGTCAGACAGATAAGGTATAGAGTCATGTAAATCAATTGCGGTTGGGTAAACTATATGTTTATCTTTTGTTTTCATAATGTATTCATTATTTTCGCTAAAAAACACATTTTCGATGTTTGCGGTTTGAAATTTTTCGATAAAATTTTGGTATGTAATTGTATATATCGGTATTCTTGATAAGCTATCTGCATTTAGGTTGGTTTTCCCTGATTTGTAACTAATCGTATAGTCATATTCTTCCAATTGTAATCTCCATCGAATCAGTTTTGATCCTGGATCTTTCGTATTAAATAACCAAGTTAATGGTTTGTGATCCGTCACTATGTTAAATGTCCTTCCGTATAGATAAGGTCTAAAGTGTTTAACAGCCCATATAATAGCTAGTAATTCTTTTTCCGTCGTATTATAGTTTCCTTCTGAACAATTTAACGTTCTAGATGCATAACATACAGGTAGATCTTTTCCAATCTCTCCCTGTGAAAGTATTGCTCCAATTGCATAGTTGGATGCATCTGTCGTTAGGATAAATGGTTTTTTAAAGTCCGGATATTGAAGAATCGGTGCCGAAATTAATTTATTTTTAAGTGTTTCAAACGCGATTTGTTGGTTTTCGGTCCATTTGAATTCAATGTCCTTTTTTAATAATGAAGTTAAAGGTTTAGATAATTTTGCAAAGTTATCAATAAATTTCCGATAGTATCCTATTAGTCCTAAAAATGATTTTATTTCTTTTGGATTTCTAGGTATAGGGTAATTTTTCACAACTATAGTTTTTTCTGGATTTGGGGTGACACCTTCACTTGAAATGACGTGTCCCAAATACCCTACTTCTTTTCGCAAGAATTCGCATTTGTCTGGTTGGATTTTGAGATTATATTCTCTTAACTTTGAAAATACTTCGGTTATTTTTTCTTCATGGTCTTTCAAAGAACACGCATAAATTACAATATCGTCTAAGTAAATGAAACATTTTATTCCTTGGAGTCCAGCTAAAACTGTATCCATTAATCTTTGAAAGGTTGCGGGAGCGTTCTTTAATCCAAAAGGCATGCGAGAATATTCGTAATGGCCAGATGGTATTGAAAAAGCTGTTTTTATTCCATCTTTTTCGCTCATTTTTATTTGGTGGAAACCTGAAGCTAAGTCGAGTGTAGTGAAATACTTGCTATTTCCTAGCTGATCTAATATTTCAGTGATGT
The DNA here is from genome assembly GCA_016648135.1 of Agrypnia vestita. Lineage (NCBI taxonomy): Eukaryota > Metazoa > Arthropoda > Insecta > Trichoptera > Phryganeidae > Agrypnia > Agrypnia vestita. The sequence goes on along the minus strand of JADDOH010013215.1, from coordinate 31,836 downwards.
TAGGTAGTGGATAAGCGTCCCCGATAGTTACATCGTTAAGTTTTCTGTAATCAACAACGATTCGCCATTTTTTCTCTCCACTAGCATCTAGCTTTTTGGGTACAACCCAAATAGGAGATGAATATGGACTAGTAGAAGGTTTAATGATTCCTTGTTTTAACATTTTGTCCATTTGTTTATTGACTTCTTGTTTGTGTGCTTCTGGATATCTATATGTCTTTGTATGTATTGGAGTATCGTGTGTTGTAATGATTTTATGTTCAACGGCTGTGGTACAAGATAACTTATCTCCTTCAGTGAAGAAAATGTCAGCAAATTGTTCACATACGTTGAGTAATGAGTGTTTTTCTTCGCGGTTTAAGTGTTCCGTTCTGACTAATGTTTTAATTTTATTAACGCGGTCATGTGCGTCATTGTGTGAATCATTATGTTGTGTAATCTTATATAAACCACAAGATTCTAACGTTGTTGAGAATGAGTGTATTTTTACAGTCTTATCGGTTGTGTTTAGTATGGATATAATTGCTTTTCCGTTTTCATCGACTTTTGTTAAAGCATTGGAAACTTTTACGCCTTTAGCTATTTCAAAATCTAGAATAAGTCCTTCTTTAATTTCAGGATTATTAACATGGATTTTAACAAATGTTTCCGTTCTAGGTTTAATTTTGTAGATTATCGTTTCATTTTGTAATTTGACTTTTATATTTTCCGCAATAACTAGTTCGTTTGATCCGAAGTTTATTTCCGATTTATTTGATGAGAGAAAATCATTTCCAAATATTCCATCATATTCTAAATTAATGTTAGATACAACATGAAATTTATGATATATTTTATCAAAAAGTTTAAGATTAATAGTTCCATCTGTTTCACTGACAGTATCCCTTTTGCTAATTCCTTGAATTTTTATTTTTTCTTGGGAATTTATTCTTGATAAATTATTTTGGTCTAAAACTTCTCTTAATATTAGTGAAACTGCTGCTCCAGTATCTACTAGGAAATCATATATTTTATTATCATGATTCTGATTGAATCTGATTTTTATGTAAGGCAAGTTTTTAAAGCATGTCCTATCAAATTTGATATGATAGAGACAAGAATGTACATCGATTTTATCTACTCCATCGTTGCGATGCACAACGTGGATCCCTTTAAGTTTAAATGGTTGATCTGAGCAGTTTTATTTTTGTTTAAATATTTTTCCCTTTTTGAAGGATCTTTCTTGAAGCAGTCCTGTATTAAATGACCAGGCTTCTTACAAAAATTACACATTTTCTTATTAAAATTATTATTATGGTTACTATTACCATAATTGTTTTGGTTATTATTATTGTTTCTAGGAGTGAAGTTGAATACCTTTTGCGGATGGTTATCTTTTCTCTTATAGCAATTAATAGATAGATGTCCATTTTTTCCACAAATATTACATCTCTTAATAGAAACCGTCATTTTACTTGTATTGTTTATCAGTTTGATTAATTTTTCCTCTTCTAAAGAAATTTGAAAGGCTTCATTTAATGTGTTAGGTGTTCTAGCGCGCAAATGTTCCGAGAGTTTAGGATTTAATCCTAAAATGAAAGTCTGTAATGCTAAATCGTCTGTTGCGGCGTATCTACCTTCTAATTCGCCTTCTTTTGTTGTTGATTGACTAATTGAGGTTTTGAGATTTTTAATGCAAGTTTCAATACGTAACATATATGCAGCGACATTTTCATGATTATTTTGACGACAGCTTTGTAATTCAGTTAAAAGATGTGTTTGAGTTTTTGTATCACCGAAATTTCTAGTTAAATAATCTTTTAAATCTTCAAATTTTTCTATAATCTTATTTGAACACGCGGTTTGAGCTTTATCAGTAAGTTGAGAAAGTATATATGACATTAAAATAGGTTGTTGTTGAGGAGTTGCGAGGTCAAAAGCCCTCTTACAATTCATGATAAACGGAATTAATAATTCTCGGCTTCCATTGAATGGTATTATGAACTTCATAAGGATGCTAAGGCTAACAGTTTCTTGGTTTTCCATTTTGATATCGTTAGGCATTACTTCAATTTCACTCTTTCGAAATAAATAAGTTTAAGAATTTGTATAAATTTTCTGGGATATTTGTAAAATTTTTTAAAAATTGATTATGTTAATGGAAATAAATTTTACAAATAGTAGATAAAAGAAAAAGGTTGATCTATTATTTGGAGTCGTTGATGAATTTTGTGTAATTGCTTACTTGGTAATCTTGAGCATCTTCTTCAGGAAATATGTGGTCTTGTCGGGTCTTCTACGGCTTCTTTTCAGCTACTGCAGTCTGGCGATGTGGCTGGAACTGCGGTGTTGACTTCGAAGTTGAAAGATGATCAGGCTCTCGATGTAGATGATGACAATGGTTCACAGCTTAAGTCTTGGGAGACACGATCCGGCGACGACTCAAGTGGTAGAGGTTGACTTCACAAAATTCGAATGAAGGATTTCGATAATCAGATTCTTCCTGTCCACTCGGGATGTATAATCTTACGTGCTGGAAACGGCTGCTGGATGATGGTAGAAATAATCCCACACTTCTGACACCAGTTTGTTATTACCCAAAGTCTTTGGTCTGCTCCTTTTTATGAAGAGAGTGGTCCTTTTCAAATAGTTCTCTTGTAGAGAGGATTTCTCCTTGTATTCTTCAGTCTTCTTCAAGTTTTGTAGAGGGTAAACCGGTGACTCGAGTAATAAAAACAATTTAATAACTTTATAATTTTAGAAGTTTTAATCAAGAGTACTTTTCACAATTACAGTCAACGATGACGATGTTAATGTCAAGAACACTGGACAAATAATAGATACTCGGTGGAAGGATGTTCGGTTTATATAGCCCTAGAATGACGTGAGTCGATTCGGTTGGGTTATTACGCACTCGAGCTTGTCTGAACCAGTTTCACTCGGTTTTTCCTTGTTAGAATGCGTAAGCGGGTTTTTTAACTTGCGTAATTTCCTGCCACGAGTTGATTATTAATGTGACCTTTAAAATGATGATTTCATAAAAGATGATATCATAGGAAGATGATCTCATAAAAAGATGATGCAATGAAAAACAAGAATTGGCTAATACAAGCAAGTTGGTACTTGTAACAGAGGTACATAACAGATCGAACAACATAAGTGGCATTCTTAGTTTAGTTTAGGGATGGGTAAAAAATATCGATATTTATCGTCGATATATTTTTTCGCGATATATCAAATATCGATATTTTTTTCTTGGGGACCTTTTTATATTTTTGGTCACTTTTTTTGGTTACCTTTTTCTTTTTTTTCTTGGCGACCTTTTTTTGATTACCTTGTTTTTTATTTTTTCTCGGATTATCGATATATTTTTTCCGGCGACCTTTTTTTTTTGGTCGCCAAAAGCTTATTCCCCTCACATTTTTGAAAAAATAATATCAATAAAGGGATAAATGCAGAATAGGGCGTTGGGATTTCTAATATTAATTAATAACTTTTTTCGGTATAATTAAGTATTCTGATTCTAATAATATCGTAAAATAATGTCGCACAATTATATATATTTATATTATACGAGTAAATCCAATTTAAAAATCGTAATTATTTTCATAGTAAGTTTTGACAATTAAACCTTTTTCTTTGAAAGTCTGTAAGTTATATGAAATATAAATAAATTTTTCCGGTAAATTTAAGTGTCCTAATTTCAATAATGTCATAAAATAATGTCGCACTCTTATATTTATTAATATTACACAAGTAATTCCAATTAAACGTAATTATTTTCTTCATAAATTTAACAAATAAACGATTTTATCATAGAATATAGACCAAAAAGATTTTATCCATTTTATCTATACAAAATGCAAACTAAAAACAACACGATATTTTATTCAAAGATAAAAGTAGGTACTATAAAACAATAAAATGTACTGCATTACACACAGTTTTAATTGAACGAATATTAATATTAAAGAATGATTCCACACATTATTGAATAAATTATACATTCTACTTTAAAATAAAAATAACGAAACATAACGTGATCTAAAAATAAATTCGCAATAAAAGTAAATAACCTAAACTATAAACTTGTAATTAAATTAACTTTTCAAACCTAACCTAACCTATAATTTTGTTATTAAATCAACTAACCAAACCTAACCTAACCTAACCAAAACTAATAACCTAACCTAACAAAACCTAATAACCTAACCTAACCAAAACTAATAACCTAACCCAACCTAACCAAAACTAATAACCTAACCTAATAACCTAACCTAACCAAAACTAATAACCTAACCTAAACAAAACTAATAACCTAACCTAAACAAAACTAATAACCTAACCTAACCAAAACGAGTAACCTAACCTAACCTAACCAAAACCAATAACCTAACCTAACCAAAACTAATAACCTAACCTAACCTAACCTAACCAAAACTAATAACCTAACCTAACCTAACCTAACCTAATAACCTAACCTAATCAAAACTAATAACCTAACCTAACCAAAACTAATAACCTAACCTAACCAAACCTAATAACCTAATCTAACCTAACCAAAACTAATAACCTAACCTAACCAAACATAATAACCATATACATATAATAATTAACTAAAAAACAAAAAGAAAAAACATTATAAGACACTCACCAATTCAAAATGAAATTAATCACTTTCATTTTCTTAATTAACTTTTGATAGTCTTAAATCCGGCCCATTAATAAAATACAAAAAGTACCTACGTTCAATATTCATCATATTTATTTCGTCTATAAATATTTTGTCATGTAAACTTATACATTGTCTATGATTTTCACATTTTTCCTCAGATATTACCTATGAAATATCGAAATATACGGTAAATTTTTCGAAACTTTAAATTGTGATATCTTATTTAATACTTACTATTTAAACGTAAATTATCTTTCATTTTGTTATTAGCACATTCAATAATATAGTGAAATACTCATTTTCGTTGTTTATGCAATGGGACCACAGGGGATTTAGCTCCTACTATGAAAATAATTACGATTTTTAAATTGAAAATACTCGTTTAATATAAATAAATAATATTGTGCGACATTATTTTATGACATTATTAAAATCAGAATACTCAATTATACCGAAAAAAGTGATTTATTATTATTAGAAATCCCAACGCCCTATTCTGCATTCCACCCCAATAATTGTTAGATTTTTTGTAGAAACAGAAATAATTTTATGCGATCGAACAACATAAGTGGCATTCTTAGTTTAGTTTAGGGATGGGTAAAAAATATCGATATTTATCGTCGATATATTTTTTCGCGATATATCAAATATCGATATTTTTTTCTTGGGGACCTTTTTATATTTTTGGTCACTTTTTTTGGTTACCTTTTTATTTTCGATACTTTTTTAAAATATCGATTCGATATATATCGATATTTTTTTGATTAACCCATCCCTAGTTTAGTTGTTATTGACAACCGCGAGAAGTCATAGATAAAGCAAAACAGAGGCGTGTTTGGATATTCACCACATATAAAGAACTTACCGACGTTCATGTTCACCCCCCCCCCCCCCAACAAATGAACGATTAGGAATGAACAATTCACCTTCATCGACGACTCGATGAACGAACACTTCAGTCAACTGAATGAAATTTCCCATCTCTAATAGAAAATCTATTATATACGATGTTTTTTCTTATCCATAGATAACTAATAACGTATAAAAACACAAATATTTTATTATAGCTTTGAGAAACTGAAAATAATATGGTGGTTGCGAGAACGTGAACCAAATTGGGTGGAATCATAGACGTATAGTCCGTCCAACTTATTTGGAGAATAAAGGAGGGCGTCCCAATCGTTGTGGTACTGCCCATAGTCTAAAAATTATCTCATTTGTAGGGAATTTTATGCAAATTCGTTTTTTCTTAAACAAGTTATTAAGCAGTATACGACACGATAAAAAACAAAAAATAAACTAACGTACAAATAAATTTATCAAAATATACATCCGTAAAATACACAACATCACAAAATGGCGTTTTTTCAAAATCAAAGAAAAATACAATTTTCAGGAAAAAAAAACAAACAATAATAATTCTTTTAGGCCGGCGCCACATTACGCAGATCTTCTGCCGCGTTTTTTTCCGTTGCGCCAAATCGGCAAAGCAAATAGATCGACCGATCATCCGCGTAGTGTGTTTAATAAGCGCATATTGTATGAAAAGAAATGTAGCGATGTTCCACGACAGAAGAGACGCGGCGGAAGATCCGCGCAGTGTGGCGCCGGTTTTATTCGGTGTCTCATACCTAATGATCATGACCACCATGTTTAACTCAGTAACACCTAAGGATATCAATCGGTTTAGGGCCGTTGTATCAACTTGGTTTATAATCTTTCGTTCAAAGTATAGATATTTTGCATTTTCCACCGATCAAACAACTCGCTCTCGTAAGAATCTATGAACTATTGCTATAAAGGAAGTTGATGCAACCAGTCTTTAATGTGCATAAATAAAAAAGTTTATTTTTGAAAAAAGATGTTTATATATATATATATATATATATGTAAAATATTATCGAATAAAATATGTTCTAAAACTTTTCCATCTTACGGCATCTAATTCAATTTTTCCACTTATCCTTGTTCTTTTTTTTCCGGGTGTAGATATTTTAATACCCATTTCCACGGCCATTTTACCTTCTTTAAATATTTTGTAAATTGCCGATTCAGAAATACCTGAAGAAATTGTATAATAGTAAAATAAAAAACTAAGTATGGGAAAATGATTTTAACTGCATGGCAGCACTAACCTGAAGTGGCGGCAATAAGTCTATGAACAAAATCAAACGGTATAATTGGGGCTTTTAGACGTTGTTCCTCTTCAAAAAACGTGTGCATTTTCAAGATTATTTCCCGAAAACCGCTTTTAATGGTTTTTGGCATGGTGACAATCTAAAATTTTCTTAAAAAACTATCGAAACAGTCGTGAACCCCTCTGTAAACAAAGTCTGTCAAAGGTCTGTCAGCTGTAGATAATCCAATATGGCGTCGTTAGTTCCAAATTTGGCCATTCTTCAGATAAGTTAGACGGACTATACTATAAATAATAAATATAGACTAGTTACAAAACAAAATATCTGCTACACAGGACGACCATACGAATTACTGTGAAAATAGACCCACATTGCGGGAGTTGGTCTAGGGGTGTCCAAGATGTATACGTTTCCGTGCGATATATATAATATTATATAATATAAAATATTAATACAATAAACAACCCTGTTTATATTTGTATCTCTTTTACACGTATGCTGCGCTATAAGAAAGAAAGAGAAAACACCATTGAATAAATACCGCAATTCGTTAGAACTTCATGTGCATTTAGTGTATCACGGTGTTTTATTGTCATTTCTTCTAAATGGTGATGAAAATAATTTCTATCTCTTTCTGACTGATACATTTAGTAGGTAATAGAAGACAGCAGAGAACATAGGTTTGTTTTTTAATGACTAGTCTATATTTATTTACGTCTATGGGTGGAATAGGCACCAATTTAAATTTTATATAGGTACCTATCTTAATTATTTATTTAATAATTTATAATTTCCATTCAATTTCATTACCGATAAATCTGCATTTGTTAGACAGAATACATTTAGTTGCTTGATACAGGGATATCTGCACAATTCTTTTGTCTTTCTTAATGGAAATATGTATACGCCAGCCACGTTGTCAATTTTTTTTGTTTCTAGAAAGAAAACATATTGTGCAAATATAACGGAAATATAAACAAGGCTTAGAATGTAATGCAAAAGAATATATAAACAATGCTTAGAATGCAATGCAACAGGAAATATAAACAATGCTTAGAATGCAATGCAACAGAAAATATAAACATTACATCACCCTGATGATGGACCCTGCAATGGTATTTGAAACGTTGGCCAGAGAGGTTATATAACGCGGCAGAATATCCCAGAAAATAAACCATGCTTGATGTTATGTATTATTTTACATATTGTATTACTTTAAATTTTAATTTACACATTGCTTCTAATTTAAAATATTTTTAAATTGTAGTTAAACGTCACTGTGTGTTAAAAAACAAACTCTTTGTTAATAAAAACTCGTTAGGGCGTAAACGAACTGTTTATGAAAAATAAATTATCAACATTCATATTCTTTGAAATGTCATTTGTACTTGCATTTAATATTAATTATTTTCCCATTTTATGTTCCGCTTCAAAGTAAAATTCATGGTCATCAATTTGTTACCATTATCCCCGCACTCTACCCCAATAGCGGGTTGAGGTAGGTAATAATGCAACAATGTATTTTTGACCTATTGAAGTAATTTAAATTGTAGCAGACATTGTTTATTCTCTTGATGGTGAGCAATCACTGTAATATCTAATCGACATGTTTAGCCTATATTCGGATCACGCGCGGCGATCTTCAATGTACCTAGAGATTACAAATCTCTTACATTAATGTAACTAAAAGTTAACGGATGCAACCCTGCAAGTGCCAAACGAGTTACATTGCAAAGAAGTGATAACATTCTTCATAATATAATATAATCAATAATTGTAATGCTCTTGTTAAATACGAAGTTGTGTCAGGACATAGTAGGCACCTACGTACCTAATTTGATATTTTTTTTAAGGCCGGCCGCACTTTGGATATGAATTATTACGTACATATTCGTACGACTATTTTCGTACGTATTGGAGCGCGCACATTGATTGCATCTTGCGTTGTCACGATCAGTTACTTTGCGCATTTCTCCAATGACGTTTATGCCAAATTAATAATCTCTATCTTCTAGAAAACTCTATTATGGCTGTTCCGCACAGAATAGGCAACAAAGGGCGGTCCGCTGATTCCACTTCAGAAGCCTTCGGGACGTCTCACAGGGCGCGGGCGCACCGTGCGGGCAGCTGGAAAAAGAGCGATATTAGTAGACAGAAATGTGCACCAGAACACTCGGAAGCCGAACGCTCATACACCGAAAACCTCCCGTGTCCGCCCGAAGGAGAACGCCGGACTGATTCGCCTCAACTTATCGAAGATTGAATCTCACTCCGCTCTACACGACTGCCGTACAATGGCCGGAGCCACCCGGCAATCAGGAACTTCGGAGAATCCGTCTCGATCTGAGCAACAAGTGCCGAAGTACTGAATACCTATCTGCCAAAAGTCAACCTAAAAGGCGACAGCAGAAGGATTTGCTTCGACCAGAGCGTCCAAACTCGACTGAGCGTCAAGAAAAAATCGCCTTGAAAAAGACGGTTGTTCACTGCGCAGAAATACTAAGCTTCGCAAAGTCCAGCTCAGCGTCAGCAAACAGCAGAATAAGTCCAAGGTGCTATGCTTGACAAAGTCCAGCTCAGCGTCAGCAAACAGCAGATAGCAAACAGCAGCAGAAGTCCAAAGTACTAAGCGTGACAAAGTCCAGCTCAGCGTCAGCAAACAGCAGAAGGAAGTCGGGTGTCGAAATAAAACACAGAGCAAGGGGTCGCTACGGCGTTTTAAGCTAGACTCGAGTCTGCCCGCCAAATGAGTTTCTTTTATACCCTCGGCAAAGCCCGAGGTGGCCCAATGGCCGACCAATCAAACTATTTTCTACTTTCCATACATTTGGAGGCTTACAATTTCTGCTAACAATATTACAGTTTAAAATTAATTAAAAATTATACGCGCCTCCACCGGAGGTCTTAAATATGTCATTACATAGGCTGCGTCTCAATAAATAGCCTGGCATATTTCGTAGGATCCTTGAGATTCTATTATTGAAGCAACAGATGGGAACAGAATGGGACAAACCTTACTCCTTGATTTCAATCTCAGGGTCTTCTCAGTGATGTGCACGTTGAATTCTCGAGCCGCACCATGTGCCTCTCACATTAACAAGTTCCAATTTGCAACAGATTAAACATGATGGGTTCACAAAACAAAATATTTTGAGCAGTCAACACAAGAATTTTATTCAATGAATTACTAACAATTAGCTGCGCCACAAAAGGCGACAACAGGCATATATCCAAAGATGTCGCTAAGTTTGTTTCATTAATTTCATTATTCTAATTCAAATATAGATTGACCGTTCCGTGACATTGTCGTTGACGGCTGCGCGATATGAAGGAGAAGGCAGTTTAAACTATATTTTGAGTACTCTACAGGTGGTGGCGCCAGCGCAAATGTCATGAATCGGGAAATCATAACGTTAAAATTTACATTTAAATTACATTTGACAGAATTAACGCATCGACATGATCCTAGCAGTGTCTTTTAAACAGGCACGAACACTGATTAGCTGCTCTCTACCATTTTCACTTTTGCCTCTTCCAAGATCATGTGGCGGCGACGCCATACAAGCGATGGGAGCTTTAAATAGAAAGTTGAATCGGATTATACAAGGATTAGGTGACAGACGGCACTGCAAGGCTATGCTCTATTGCTGCATCAAGCCAAGGTGTATTGCACCGGCCAGATGAAGCCCTGCACCCACTGGGTCTTTGGATGCAGTCCCCGCCACGTGGAGCCTCGCCATTGCGGATGCCTTGTAGGTGGTTTCACATTGAAACCCCGCCAAAAAACTCTGTTTAACAAATAATTATTAGCACACATCTACAATTTCATGATGCTACTTCAATTTGCGTTTCTTAATTCATGGGCTTACCTCTAAAGGGCGAGAAGGTCTTACGAGTTGACACTATCTCTGGCGAAACCCGAATGGCGTCATCTTGTTTCGCTTTGACCGATTATGCGGCACCGGCCACTAAAGTTCGTAAATGATCGCGGTTCCGAAATGCGCGCGCAGTACCTACGTGTATTCGCACGATTTAATCAGTAATTTTTTGCGCTGTAATTGATAAAATAATTCTTTTATTGAGTGCTCCGTGAAGGAGTGTGATGAATATGATTTATTTCGTCACAAAATATTTATTTGGAATCTCATAATGAGGCTTGTAATACGGGCTTGTCAGGCAAATTTTCCCCGCTTTCTTCTTACCACACAAAACTAGGGAATGGTCTTTTGATTGTGGTCGACCTATAACATCGCATTTAGTAACCAATTTATTTAAAGTCGTACCTACTATTACGTCTACAATGGGCAACAGATTCCGTATATACCTACGAATGAGAATGTTTCTCAACGTGTAATTTTTATCATTTCGGTGTTAGACCAAATCAATTTCATATGGACTAACATTTACCTGCTCTTATATCGAGAGCGCCCTTGGAATCGTTACCAGATAACTTAAAATAATGAAACTTAAGAATTAATTTCATATACATATTGTACCAAATCTGCAAAAGTTACTTTTAGTAATTAAATATTTCTTGAGAAGACATCATTATACATCGGCAGGTCAGCCGAGGCCTGACCCGCGCGCGCCGCGTTCACATTTCATCCCTTTGTATTGGGGCTAGGGGTTACATCGGTCGGGGACATCTGTTTCTTGGCCGATGAGATATTCCAGAAACAATAGAGCTGAGATTTCTCTTTTGCAACTTTGTGACCATTTTTTTGTTGAAGGCTGAGAGAAAGCGGCCAAAGTACATGTAACATGCAAAATGCAATGTGTGAGAACAAGACAGCCCTTAGCGAAAAATTACAGCAGTAAGAAAGGGATGCAAACCAAAAATTGGGTATAAAAGGCGCGTCAGAACCCCAAAGAATTCAATGTTGGAGGGGGAGGGCTTCCGGGCCCTCCCCAGGACGAGTCGTTCATAGATTCTGGGTCATGGGCGACTCGGAAAGAGTGGGAGCGAGCTACCATCGATTCTGGGTTTTCCCTGTAAAAACGGAAACCTGATTACCTTGGTGGGCTCGAGTAGGAGGAGGTGGGAGGGACGCTGCTGGACCCTGACTACAATAGTAGCTGGTATACCGAGCGCCCTCCGGAGGAGGTGGGAGGGACGCTGCTGGATCCTGGCTACAATAGTAGCTGGTATACCGAGCGCCTTCCGGGAGGGACTAGGAGGATGAAGCGCGGAGGTGGCCGGAGAAGGAGAGTCACTCTGCATCCGATATCTCCAGCCGGAGGTAGCGGAGGGCTTCCGGGTCAACACAATAAGAGCTTTAGCCCCGACAACGCTGTCTTTCCGGGAGTCCGCGGTGCCGCAGTGGCATCGTGTCCATCAAGACCCGAGTAGGTGGGGTGCTCTGGAGGCGCACTTTGTGGCCAGGACCCACATAGCACCAGGATGGACTGGAGGAGGGCGCCGTGGATCTGCATTGCGGGGGATCCGAAGGCTCCAGTCACGAGCGGTGCTGAGGCTGATGGCAGCCTGAGTATCTGGATGACACTGAAGCGCGCTGTGGAGGTATCCCGCCTGGAGGCGGGCGGGAAGTTTCCACGACGGTAACAGATCTAGGTGTAGTTTAGTCTTAATATAGGGGTTAATAGGGATTAGGTTAATCTAGTGTAGGCCTACTTAAGTTTAATTAAGTCTAGTATGTATCTCTTTATCTTGTAAATATTTGTGTTTTCAATGTAAATATGCCTTTTATTCTTCTTCTTGTTTCATTTTTCTTGTAAATACATCAATTATTGTCGACAAAACCAGACTTCTCATTTTGTACCCTTTTCTTTCTGAATATCAGCGACTCATGTGAATAGTTGCGTGTGTGGTGTGGCGGCACGCATACAGCCGAGATAAGACCGCTCGGCCGTGTGGGTGGGTGCGAACCCCACCCGCTGAGGGCGCCGATCCTTGAGAGATCCGCGCCTCCCGCCCGGCGCTCCGTGAGAATGTGCCCGGGCGGGAGACGTCACAATATATCTTTTAAGATTGTGTCTGTGAGGCAAAAGTGACCTTTCTTATTTGGATTTAGAAACTAATAATAAAATTTGGACACGCAAAGCGAGTCAAAAACTGTATTGTGTTGTTAATTAATACCTAGTTAATCGTATTTCTTAAACATCTTTTATTTTTACATTATTATTTATCCATATTTAGTAATTACCTCTGCGACAGTATAATGGTAAGAACGTATCAGAAGAAGTAGGTACTTAATGTGAAAAAAGATATTGTGGGTATTAATAAAAAGAAAACACTTTATATAATGTGAAAAAAAATTTACAAACTAACTATTTGCAAAAAGGATTTAAGTGTTTATAATATTTAATTTTCTATTAGCACTTCAGTGTTAAAAGCATACTAAATATTATAAATAACCAAATCCTTTTTGCGAATCTTTTAAATTTGTTTTCTTATTAGTTATTCAACAATATTTATTTTTCTGCTTTTGTTAATGTCTATACAGAGCAGACGCTCAGTTATATTTTTCAAGCTTATAATACTTCTCTTTACGTATATCTAATTATTGTAGTCCAACTTAAAACGGGACCCCAATATCAACATGCTGTGTGAAATTGTACAAAAACACTATATTAAAAATATATTAAAATATGTGGCACCTGCAATTATTTTAGTATTGGTAACATTAAATTTAATATGACTACGCTTACAGTATAATAACATTTATCATTATATTGATTCCAATACTGCAAGCATGCATGACTTTAATACTTGCGTATTGGTGAATCAACATATCCTGCTCATTACCTGATTATTAGCTTATGTAAGTTAGAGTTAAGAGTTATGTATAAGGTCAATTAGATTTCTATTATACATCTTTTTTTCAATATAAAGAATATAATGGAAGTGAATTCTTTATAAGAATAATATGTAAAATACAACTTAAAGTAAAGTGAGCGGACGTCCCGCTTTTGGCGGGACAATCCCGATTCCTTACAATATTTGTCCCGCGTCCTGCGGCGTTTTAAAAATGTTCCGATTTTTGTAAAGAATGCTGCGCAGATAAAATGGTTGATTAAAAAGCTTTGATTAGAAAATATACGGCCGCTATAGCGTAATTGGATAACGCACCTGCCTCGGATAGGAAGGAGATCCGTGGTTCGAATTTATATTCGAAATAGTGGCCGAATATTTTTTCGTTAAATGATTTTTCTGTATGTATTTCTAATTGAATAAAAAATTTGGTTTTTAATGAATTGAATGTGAAAAAAACGGTGAATTGTTGATAACGAGATCGCTACTAATAGTACATATTATTTGCTTGTGCGCACTTATGGTCTGTAAAGTGTGATGAAAATTTAAGAGTCACGAAAGTTCCTTGTCTTCCGATATGCCACGCGACGCGCCTCGTAGTGCTCGATACACGTCGCGGCTGACAGTTATGCACGCGACTGTCATTCTGATAGTGGCGCAACTACCTCGATGCAGCATTGATGCTGTCGTTAAAATCCTTTCTCATGTGTAAAAGGAAAATAGTGAAAACATTATCCAAGTATTTAACAGTTCCCCTCTAATACGGGGGCTGTATGATAAGTTTAACGATTGATGGCGCCACTGACCTAAATCTGTACACTGTAGGTCAGTAATTCGATTCCTTTTCTGGACGGGGAGACGTGTGAGGAGATTTATAAGGATCATACACTTTCAATGACTACCATCAGATATCGGTTTACCTAATGAATTCAAGCGTGCTTATATTATCGCTATTAATAACATTATTTTCAAGTATAAGCGGATAAAAACGGATTTAAAACACATAAAGTAATCAATTGGAAAGATCTATCTATGGAAAATATTTGATTACTACCGGGGTACGAACGCGCATTTTTTTCACTCGAAGTTCACCATAAAATGTGTTTCGTCAAAAAATATAAATATTAGTTGTTATAAGTCTTCACCAGAATCGGATGCTTAAACTTCTAAAATAATTTTATAATGGGTAATATATCATACCATAAAATATTAAACAGAAGGAATATTTAACATTTTCGACAGTTTACCGACAATCCACAAAATGGTGAAATCCAACCTAATAAAATTGGATTTTCTTAAAAAAAAACTAGTTCCCTAACCTAATGTTCTAAATATGTTTTATGGACAATTCAAACCAGGAATTTAATTATGATTCGTTAGATAGGTACCTATTCACTATAAAATTTCTCTTACTTCACAAAATTTATCACCCATTAAACAACCGGTATTCTTGCCATTAAATATTTATTTTAGTCATAACTTAGGCAACAAATATTTAGTTAATATTAATACTGCTGTTGTTCACTCTTGCAGAATGAGACATGAATACTCGTTTATGAGCCGCGCACATCTTCCGGACAATCGACAATATGATGAGCGCTAAGCGAAAATTTGGGTTCACGACGCGACGGGTGCAGCGCAATAAACAATTCTTGATAAATTTAAAATATGCGTTCGTAGTATTAATACAGTTTCTTATGAGTTATTCTGCGATGGAGTGATTTTTTTCCTTGCCGGCGCAAAGCGCAAACCAGAAAAACTACTAATTCTGAGTGTCATATTTAAAATATATTTTGTGGTCAGATGTCTATCATACATTTATTATTTTGGATTTATTATATTTGGGAAGATCTAGCAATAGGAGGCAGTATTCCGTCACTACACTTCTAGTATGTTATGCTTAGCTTCTTCTGCTTCATCTCAGTCTAGTGACATATCGGTCACATCGTTCGTTCGTTTGCTCATTTGCTAATTATTCATTTAAGTTTTGAAATATTAAAAAATATGAATATGTATACTTTTTCAAACAACTAGAGATACTTCATTCGGGGAAACCGAAAAGAAAATAAAATGATTGACTTGGGCGCCAGATTCTCGCTTGTTCGCTATTAGAGACCACTTCGGGGAGATGTAGGCAATCAGAGTCAGTAGGCAATGGTGGTCACCTCAAAATAACAGAAACCGAACGCAATCAACTGGTACCGACATGACTTATTTTATTATATTTTTCTCATTTATGACTATTGATTCGATACTTCTTTAATTGAATCCCATTCCCTCCCTCTCTCCACCCCTCCCACTTTATGCATTATCATAATTTAAATCTTTGAAATATTTATTATTTATCACATATTCTTTATCATTGTTTTTTATTTAGTTTTTTTTTTACCAGCTTCGAGGAAACTTTACTGGTTTACTCACGAATATTTTTTTTGATATTATATAATTTTTTTTTTAATTTACTGTATGTTTCCCAAATAAAAAAAAAATAAAAAAATATGCGCTAGCTTCACGTCACGCGTGCTCACTCACTTTGCGCGACGCGCTGTTGAGGAACAGGCGTGTGAAGATTTTGTGCCATTTTGATGTAATTTTACGCGTTGATATAACCAAAGGTAAGTCTTGAATTACTAAACATTTATTTCTGTACTTGTGATATGTAGTAACCATAACATGTTAAATCGATAATTAAAACTCAGATTGATATATGTTGTCAACTTTTTCATTAGGATTAATTTTTTCTCATTTTCGCCCATGCAGGCAATTGGAGTCACAACAATGTTTTGACTCCAATCGCCTGCATTGCCTGCAGAGCCCATTTTGCCGACTCTATTTCAGAATCGCCTGCTGCTAGAGCTGTTGAGTCTATTTCCGTACTAACAACAGTTACTTTTGAGCTAGAACAAGATAATCCTATCCAAGTACATATACAGCGTGTTCCACAATTTCTGAATCAGCGACTGCATCCTCGTCTCAATTCGAATATGCAATGCCATCAACATCTGGAACCTACCAAGTATCCAAAATTTCATCTAGATGCCTGAAGAAGCTCCAAATCTTAAGAAAAGACAAGGAAGAAAAAAGCAGCATGCAAGAATTTTGACTTCCACACCGATCAAATACGCTCTGGATAAGAAAGAGAACAAAAAGGAGTCTAAAGCTGAGAAAAGTAAGGGAAAATAAGTGGTAAAGAAAAGCAAGCCACAGAAGGATAGAGTTAAGAAGGTTAAGAAGGTTAAGAAGAAAATTCTGCGGGAATCAAATGATTCTTCGACGTCAGATGTGAACATGGATGAGTTTTGCCAGGACTGTGAAGACGACGATGCAAAAGATAATAACATGTGTCTTGTATGTGGAGAATTTGGTCGAGACAAAGAAGTATGGTATCGGTGCATGTCTTGTGGGCTTTGGGCTCACGCCGACTGTACTGGGTGGGACTCGGCTAGCAATTATGTATGCGACATGTGTTGATCACCATTGTCCACATGCTGATCACCATTGTCAACCGATGTTGAGAATGGTGATCAAAGCTATTTTTTAAAAAATCTCTATTGTCACTAAATGAATAAGCCAAAGTGATTAAAGCTGATCTCAATTGAAAGTTAAATAAGTAAAGTTTATTATAAGAGTTTAACAATAAAAAGTTGATAAATAGATTTCATTTTATTTCAATTCTTGCTTAAGTGATCCCCATTACCTACATCTCTCCTATATTCTATATTGCCAGCATAGTAAATAATGTGGAACGTACCTATTACTGAAAAAATGTAAAGCAGCATATATGAACTCAGACCATCACGATTTCTTAGTCTTGATTCCCGAGTTGAATAAACTTTTTTCTCTCTCAAATGATATGTGCAATTTGCTTCGTTATGTAGATTTAAATATCTATGAAGTATTTTTTGTTAGAAGAAACGAGTGATACCAAGATACCTACACTGTCCTACAAGCAAATGTATTGTTTAGATTATTGTATTTTTTTCCGTATGCATAATATTTTTATTTGTACGAGTAGGTAATATATTTTGTACGAGATAAATAAATGACCGAATAAAATTTTTTTGGAGTCCTAAGCTTCGAAGAGTTCCTAGGTCCGTGTCAAAATTACGATTGAGGTATTCCTACCCAATGTTCGATAAAAATTTCAATACTGTTTTTTTAAATTAAGAAAAATACTTTTTTTATTATTGATTCTTTATTTTCGACTGTCATTAAAATATTTTTATTTTCACAATGTAGGTATATACAATTTTTAGCACCCATAAATTCGCTAATTCCTAAAACAAAGGATTTTAAAAATGATTTCTAAGGTTTTAACGTTTTACGCTAATAGGTTCATAAGTTGAATATCTGAAGTTAATGTAGTAAGAGGGGAATATATACAATTTTATAATTTTACTAGCCGTATAAATAACGTGAAATAATAATAACGACCTGCCTTGCATAACCGTGTAACAATGTCGCGCGCTGATTGCGTGCCATACTCTAATTATCTATTGTTTTATTTCGAGTAATTTACGGACTTTACGACAGACAGACGGACATACAGACAGACAACGAAATTATTATGTTGTCTGTAAAGGAATAAATGCGCATTTGATAAGCCGATTATCGCATAAAAAACCAGCAAGGTTGCACTAATATTTTGCTGGTACGTTAGATTAAACGAGCAAACAGTTACACCGGAGAAATGCACAAAATGTCCATGTTCATCGAAGGTTAAATAAATTGTAACGAAATAATCAAGCGATGTGATCCA
Organism: Agrypnia vestita; assembly: GCA_016648135.1. Taxonomy (NCBI): domain Eukaryota; kingdom Metazoa; phylum Arthropoda; class Insecta; order Trichoptera; family Phryganeidae; genus Agrypnia; species Agrypnia vestita. The sequence continues at coordinate 13,513 of JADDOH010013215.1, read as the reverse complement.
GGTTCGGTCGCGTTGCCCAGCGTGCATTCCATGCCATAAACAGAGGGTTATTGTTTGGTAACGACTGTTTTGATTTGGCAGCAGAATCAAAGAGTATATTCCCGCGGAGGAAGCGAATTCAATCAGCGAGACCTACTTTGGCGGTGCTTGCGAAAGACTTGTGTCATATATTCACTTTAACGAGAAGGAAAAGAAGGCGGGTTGTTGCCATACACATAGACATCTTACAGTTCTTTTGGACATCATTGCGATGACATCGCGAGAAGGGATGGTGTTGTGGTGGACCATGGAAGGAGGGAAAGGAAGAGGAAGCTTCCTCACCCGTTGAATCGACCAAGTGGGAAAGGCAACGGGCATTCCTCTGGTAACAGCTTTCCGATTTACGGAATGCTGACAAGATGCACAGTAGAGGAGAAATATGAAGAGGGCGGGCGAGTTAATGAAGATCGCGATCTTCGGTCAGAAGGTACCGATGATAAAGAATATCTTGCGATGTTGAAGCGTGTGCAAGATTTTCCCCTCGGTCTAAAGGCATCGATGTCACTATTTTAGTTTTAGTAAAAATAAATTTGAAGTTCTATTCTGCTCTTATTCACAAATCATATCAAACAGTTTTAATGACACAAATAAAACTGATAGCGGTCAGGGTTTTAGACCGATGATTTTTTTAAGCACGATTATATAGTTATCACTACCGTGGAGGATTAATTCACATAAAATCGGCGGAGAACCGGCCGTCGTGAAAAGGGTTGCCGACACAGCAAAATATTTTAAAATTATCACTAAATTGGTTTACAAAGGTTTTTTTCTGGAACCGGCAATCTAATAATATTTCCGAATAAATAATCTCAGGGGAATGGGGAGAATATCCCATTTGTTTGTTACCAGGCAGCTGCGCGGAGATCAGAGAAAAAGATTATGCCTAAGCGTTTGATTTTATTACTAAATTCCCAGATTATTTATCAATAATCGGGCGGAGAGGTATCGATTATATAATTAATAATAATTTAATAATTCAACTAATGATTGATAACTTCGATGTTATATATCGATAATACATTGAGCGAGAATAATTACGACGCCGCGATTCCAAAAGCAATTAATTACGCAATTCCAACGACGATATACGAAAATTTTAGGTATCACTTAATACACACAAAAAGAAAAAAGAAACAAAGTCAAAGGAAAGTAAGGATCCTATAAATTAGTAAAATAAATACAAAATATCATGTAAATATACTGTGTAGAATCAGATTTTTTTTTATTAATGTTCGTAATAATTATTTTTTTCTTTTCTAATTAAGATTTATTGTTATGTGAAAATACATATAGGTGTATAATTAAAATAAAATGTAAGTATGATCTTTTAGTAATGATACACCTTGCCATGTTTTGGCTTTTATTAAATACAAGCAACGAATCAGATAAGGCCTACATATTGTGTGGATGTTGAGGAATGTTGCGTTTTGAATTCCGTCAAAATTAAAATAGATGTCCCGCGGGAACGTTTTTTGCCATTTTAGATAGATCCCCAATGTAAGGCTATTTTCTTATTGTATCTTTATTGTATGTAATACTTTAAAAAAAAAAATGTTTTAGATAATGTCTATATCTACCTGTATAATGTACCTACAATATTGTGGCAAATGGTAAACATGTCGATTAAGTTTTATTACTGAATGCTTGTCAAAAAGCTTTTATTTTAAAAGATGTAATTAAGAGTAATATTTTTAATCTACAAAAGGCTGAAGGATTTTTTTATCTGAAAACCGTATAAAATGAAATTGTCAATTAATGAATTCAAATTGGTGAAATACTGGAATGGAGTAATTTTGAATTTAAAAAAAAAAATATATATATATATATATATAGTTTTTTATGTAAGATCAAATTGTAGATAAAATTGCTACTTTGTTTAGTTGTATAATTATTGTAATGTAATAATTTAGTTTTAATCAAAGTTGAAAACCCCTCAAAATGTCTTTTTATATTAAGTCAAACGTGGTTTATTCTATGTGTGCTGTAATGAGTTTGTAGACAGTAAGATTATACCTACTGTATGTTTAATAATTATAATTAATTGTTAGAACGATATAAGTGTTTAATAAGCGAGACTGTTATTTGTGAAAATGCATACCTAATGTTATACACACCCAAAACATAAAAAAAAAATTCTGCATAAATTCTATGTGAATATTGATTCATTTTGGTTTAGGAATAATATGCGAAATTATGTTTTATCAAAGTATTCTTTTTCTACAGACATATAGAGGATATAATTATTATTAAAATGAATAACATTTTTTTTAATATCTCAAAATAGGAATTAAATTTTAGAGACACTGGCTCTAACAATATATCCCATACTAAATTACGTCAGGATTGAAGACGAAGTTTGTCATTGTTAAACTGCTTAGTGTTTTTAATTAATATAAATTGATTATTACTCAAATATGTGGAACGTATGGATCGTATTCTTTTGTTTCAATTACTGTCTATGTAATATTATTAAGGCATCAAAGATTGATTTATAAGGACTATCTATACCTGCTGGTTTTTCCCAACTTACGATGTTTTTAAATGTAATTGTTGGTCCAGAAGAAATTATATGTTTCCTCTTCTTCTTCTTAAAATAAGGCAATCCGCCCTTAAAGAGCGATTTGAGCCATTTTGCAAGTTATAAATGAAAGGGTATAATTAATCATATTTATGTCATTTACTGACAAGAATTTTGATATTATCGCTATCAGATTAGGCGATTTTATAGCAAGAAGTGACAAATTTTGGTTGGGAGTTGGAATTTAGCCTCGATCAGCTCATTGTAAAAGGCATTATAGTTCCGCAATGGGCAGGCAAAAAACATGTGATCAAGGGTCTCCTCCTCCGAACCACACTCGCAGATTGGACTTTTCACTATGTTCAGTCTGAACAAATGAGCAGCTACTAGACAATTCTCATTCTAGAGATTATGGAGATAGTTCTTTTGGGAGAGCTTTTTATTACTAAACCAGGGTTTGCTAAGAATATTAGTCTGTATACTTTTTAAACGCTTTCCCTTGTGATCACTCGTATCACTCCACAATGATATCCAGATGTCTTTAGTACGCTTTTTAACACTATTCAGCCTATCGTTCATTGGGCAGAAGAAACGCTGTGGGGAGACACCCGAAATTATGGCATCTTTGGCTAATTTATCCACATATTCATTTCCCTGGATTCCCTGATGTGCAGTGATGCATACGAAAGACACGTGTTTGTTATTTAGAGACAAATAAAATAAAATAACTCTGATTGAACAGGTAATATCGTTATTTATCCAAACTTTCATACCTGCACAGATCGAATCGATAGCTGATTTGGAGTCCGAAAATATAACAAATTTATCATAATTTTGAAGTAAACAGACGACAAGGGCTTCTTTTATCGCCAAACATTCCGCAGTGAAAACCGATGAGTCTGGAGGAAGTCGGAGTTTCATATCAATTCTTAATTCGGTTATGAAAACCGCTGCACCACTACACCCTTCGGGGTCGAGTTTGGAACCATCGGTATAAATATGCAGATACTTTGACCACTTCTCAACCAGTACGTTATTAAATAAATTATTTATAAGGTTATCGCTTAACTGTGTTGATTTATCAAGTCCCTTGATTGTCTCAGCGATAGGGTCGAAATATATTGCGCTATAGGGGAGAGTATACAGGAGGAGATTCATAGCAGGGAGTATCATGAAATTTAGTTTGAAAAAAAGAGAAACTGTTACATAAATTAGGTTCGTTTTTATTTGACTGGTATCTACGTGAATTTGTTAATCCAGTGAAAGTAGTAATTTTTGGAGCAAGGGGTGGGATATAAATTTAAATCTTTTTAAGAAATATTTGTCGGATAAATATTGTCGTCTAATATGAAGAGGCATCTCTACACACCCAACCTGGAGCGAATTGATTGGAGATGACTTCATGGCTCCCAATATCAATATTAGACTTCTATATTGAATCCTGTCGAGTTTTGTTCAAAGATAAGCTGGGAGAGGTTCCATTAAGAAGCTGCCATAGTCCAAATGACTTCGTATAAGAGCTTGATATAGAAGTTTCATGGTTGACGGATGAGAACCCCACCAAACCCCACAAACCGATCTTAGGATATTAATATTACGTTCACATTTCGCTAATATCGAATCAATATGCGCCTTCCAAGAAAGCTTTCTATCCAAAATCATGCCTACAAATTTTGTTTAATTTGTTATCGGAATATTGCTCCCGTCGACTATGACAGACACGGGGGAACTTTATGTTTCCTCGTAAAAACCATTATGTGCGATTTCGAAGGGGAAAGTACCAAGCCATTATCCTTTAATCACTTGCTTAGGTATATAAGAGCTATAGTCAATCTATTAACCGCAGATCGTATATTTATGTCAGAGATATAAATTGCGAAGTAATCGGCAAAATTAACAACATTACACAGATTAGAAATGATTCTTATTAGGTCCGAAATATATAAATTAAATAGAGAAGGACTCTGAACTGAGCCCTGAGGGGGCCCTCTATAAATCGTTCTCTTAATTTCACCATCTGGGCCATCAATGACAACAGATCGCTCAGCAAAAATATTATGAATTAGTTAACAGAGATGAATTGGGATTTCGAGGTTTCTCATTTTTTCTAGAAGAGTCGGTAGGTGGACATTATCATAGGCTGCATTTATGTCTATGAACGCTACAACTGTAAATTGTTTATTTGCGAAAGCCGTTTGGATGTCCGTGATCAGAATACTGAGATTGTCTATACAAGAGAGGGATTTACGAAATCCAAATTGGAACCTGGAGAAGAGAGAATTATGCTCCATATGCCATTCTAATTTATTTTTAATGATATGTTCCATTATTTTTAAAAAACACGATGAAAGGGCAGTTGGGCGATATAATTGTCCTTGGCTAGGGTCTTTTTGAGGTTTTAGAATAGGAATGATTTTTTGGGATTTTCATTCCCGGGGGACTGTACCTGAGTTCAGACACAGGTTATACAAGCGCAATAACTTTTTTTGAAAGTCCAGTGGGGATTTTTTAAGGTAAGATTAGGATAGTCCATCGATTCCAGGAGCAGAATCCGATACTGCCCTTAAAGTCATCACCAACTCTTTCATAGAAAAGGGTGAATCAAGCCATGAAGAAGGCGTGTAATTCAAGAAAGGAAATGGAGACATTATTTCACTGACAGAAGGGACATAAGAAGGAGCTATTTTATTTAAAAATTCTTCTAACCACGAAAAGTTTAGCGGAGTTTTTTTTTTTTTTAGGAGCGCACAAGGATGCATGAAACTTTTTATCATGTTCCATGTATAGGACGGGGGATGATTGGGGAACAGGGAAGAGCAAAATTTATACCATCCATCCCGTTTCTTCCTCCTCAATAGTCCCTTGACCTTAGCTTGATATTTTTTGCACTAAGGAAATTGTCCAGATTCATATCTCCTCTATATTTTCGCATTGCTTCCTTTTTTAATTTAATTGCTTGCGAACATTCCTTATCCCACCAAGGATTACTATAAGAAATCTTCAGACGAGGTTGGGCTTTAGGAATTGATGCATTGGCTACAGAGAAAATAACGTCCGATATTTCAGAAAATAATATTTGAGGATTGGACAAAATTTCTAGGTTGAGGTTATTTTCAAGATTGTTTTCAATGTTTTTCCTAAATTTTGGCCAATTGTCTTTTTTCAAATTAAATTTTTTAATTATTTTAAGGATAGATTTTACTGGATGAAATGGCATAGATAGTATGATTGGAAAATGGTCACTAGAATCAGGGTCGCATAATATTGACCAGTTAGTAGAGCTGGATATGTTTGCTGTGTATATTGATAAATCAACTGCACTAGGTTTCTGCGAAGGAGCATTTATTGGATATTATTGAGAATAATAATTGGGCAATTAAGGGGATGAGACTATTTATATTATTGTCTTGATTTTCTTGATGGGTTTGTTGGGAAGCTGTAAACTCCTCCGTTGGAATGGCACACCCCACAGAAGGAGTAGAAGCCTGCCCATTAAAATAGAAAAGCAAGTCGTCGTGGGCTTTTTTTTCATAATAATAAGTTTTTTTTGTATTTCATTAATTGGCTTATATTTAAATAGTTTGATGGGAGGCTTTGCAGTAGATAAAATTGGATTCAAATGTTTACTGGCAACAACGTTTGAAAACTTTTTGTAGCTGCCGGGTACAGTTTAGATGCTTGAATGTAAGAGATGTTTTGGGATGCTATAGCATGCTTGATGTTTTTTCGTCTCGGTAATTCTGGGCAGGTGTTGCTTACGGCAGTGTGGTTTCCTGAACAATTTACACGCGTAAATATGTTTTCTGATGAGCAATTTTCTCCCAGGTAAGATTCAGTACATTTATAACATCTAGGAGAGGATCTACATTGGAGTTTCTTATGTCCATAGCGATAACATTTATAACTTAAGATAGTGGGATAGAAATAAAGTTCGACAGGTAAGGAGTAATAAAATAGGTATACATGTTCAGGGAGTGATTGCCCTTAGAATGCGAGTACCACAGTTTGTGAGGGTTTCCATATTGGAGTAGCGGAGGATTTATCCTTATAGTTAAGTTTTCTGGCTTTTAAGACTCGAGCTGTGACTGACACGTGTTAAATTATTTCCTCCTCACTTAACTCAGTAGAAATGCCGCGAACCACCCCCATTTTGGTCACTTTATAATGAGGAATGTAAGCCTTCAAGTTGTTTGTTGAAATAAATGACAAATCGATAAAAGAGTTTGCCGCATTTGAATTTGTAAATGATATTGAAATTTTAAAAATCTTGCTTTTGTGGAGAAGACTTCCCATTTTCATGGGATGTAATGCGTTAGTGGGTTCCTTATCCTATACAAATACAATGAACGGGCCAAGAGCGTGTGGCGAGTATTTAATTTCCGGAATGACTTTCAAATCTTCATACTTGTTTATTGTCGAATATTATCTGGAGACAAAATAATCGGAGATAAGGGATCGGCCTCTTCCCGACGTCTTTTAGAACAACTAATATCCGGAGGGTCCGGGGGCTTGAGTAAATTACTCATATTGCTATTATTATAGCGCCAGTAAATACAAAGAATAGAATTAAAACAAAAAATATCAGTTAAATAAAGGAAGTCGTATTCCCCGATACGAACTTCCTTTTTTTTTCACGTTTGTGTTTACTGGGGTATTATGCCGTGTTGTTACGACCTTTCGGGCCGACGTTTCGGATTAACACATCAGCCCTGATGATGGACCCTGCAATGGGATCCGAAACGTCGGCCCGAAAGGTCGTAACAACACGGCATAATACCCCAGTAAACACAAACGTGAAGATTCTGAGTAGCCGTGAAAACCTAAGAACATTCTTAACGAACTTCCTTTATATGAAACAAAAACAAAAAATACAACAGGAAAGATACAACAGTAAATAAATCGCTTATCTGAGCGCTTATCAAGGCGCGTTGATCTGTAGGACTGCAATAATACGACACATGCACGGGAGCTACACTACTGAACGCGTCGAATGCCACGATCGAACTGAAATGATATGTTTAACTTTATAAAAAAATAGAGCATGGGTTGGCTGGCGTAGGCATGGGAGCCGCTAGAAAAAAAATTCTGCTCGAAACGGAGCTCTACACATCGCGAGGAGACAGACGGACTGAGGAATTGCCGGAGGCGTGGCCACGAGATGAAATCCCGAGTAACCAAGCGCCGGTCCAACCAGAAAAGGAGATTAGCGCAGGACTCAATGAGAGAGTGGGGTGGCATCGAAATGTATCCAATGACGAAACAGACGAAGAGGATTGACCCAATTGTGAACTTGGAGGGCGCTGCTTCGTACATGCGAAGGACCGCGCCCCGCCGACGCAGGGTATATGTGGGGGAGGCAGCTTCAAGAGAAGCAGTTCCGATTGAGATTCAGAGGAGTGCGAGTCGGAAGAGAATCAGTCACGATTGAGATTCGGAAGAGTCACGATTACGAGTTGGAGGAGTGCGACCTGGAGCGCGGGTCGCAGTTACGAATCGGAGTTACGACTGAGATTCGGAAGAGTTACGAGTGCAAATCGAGAGAAGTGAGATCCGAAGTTACGGATGAGAGTAACGAGTGAGAATTGAGAGAAGTGAGATCCGAAGTACGGATCGCAGTTACGAGTCAGAGGCGAATCGGAAGTGAGAACCGGGAGTGCGTGGTGTGGAAGTGAGGTCCAGAGTACGGAAGTTGAAGCGAAACCGGGAGTAGAGAGCCCACAGGGAAAGGGCGAGCCGAGTCGAAGAAACGCCCAACGCGCCTTAAGTATCCTTTTTGTTTATAACAATCAAGAATTTTGCAGAGACATTTATTTTAATAATATTTTAATAGTGAGTTTTTAGTTATAAATAAGTTAGTTAATAAGTAGATTGTATAATTTTGTGTTCCTTTTCTTTCATGTAGGTATAATATTAATTGGATAGTTTTAAATTTTAACGAAGGTAACCGCTCTTCAATATTTTTTTCTGAAATAAGTAGATTGTATCTTTCTAGGTTGTTTTTTTAATCCATAATATTAATTGGATAGTTTCGAATTTTAAACTAATGTAACTTTTCTCCAAGTAATCTTCCTTAAGGATCCAGATTGCACAATTTTGTGTTCCTTTTCTTTCGTGTATAATATTAAGCGTATAGTTTTTGAATTTTAACGAGAATAACTGCTCTTCAATATTTTTTTCTTAAATAAGTAGATTGTATATTTTCTTTCGCCTATTATATTAATTGAATTTACTTCAAATATTATAATACCTTTACTTTGACTTTGTGTACATTGTGTGAATCTTGAATTACCGCGCCTAATTTACACCCCCTGCCATTCATTCCTCTGTGACTAATTGATGTATGATACCGGTAAGTCTTGGAGCCCCGACTATACCGTATCATTGACGGTGCCCGTAGGCGGAGGGCACGCGTCTTCAGAGCAAATTGATATCCATAGTGATATCAACGAAAATTCGAAAAAATTTCTTGTCCATAGCGGAATATCAAATATATACCGTTATAGGAGGTAATTTTATATTTTATAGCAGTTGTTTCGAACAGGATCCACGGCGATCAACTTGACCCCGTACAACCAACTGCGACACGGAGACTGCGAAATTTTATATATTTTATGTTTTTCTATGAATGCCTTTTTATGTTATATGAGTAAATTTAAGAAAATGAAAATAAAAATATTATGTTTTGGTAGCCCTGAAAAAGGGCCGGTTTTTGAATATTTGTGTGAATCTGACCCAGCGTGTGTCGCGTTCAACGGAGCATCAGCAGCAGCGCGGGGCGCAGCGGAAAAGAGCGACGCGCCGGTTGGCTGACACACGCGGGGTCTAATGTACTTAATTGAATAAATGCGCTGAAATCGCAGAGCAAAGGCAGTCTTTTGGTCGTATTGTGTCTTCGCTCTTCGATCCAGTCTACAAGTTTTAAAGTGTTTTTTAATTTCTCAAACCTTCTCTACATCCTGCTCCTGCCGTTTTTGACGGCCCTGAAAAGTGAAATTGGGGATCCACACCTGGTACCACACCACACACAGTCTTTGTCCTGTGCAAGACAAAGTGGTCCTTCGAACCGGATTGCCAATCTTCACTCCTGAACAGCATGTCTCGATCAGGGTTACGATCGAGGCAAACCGCACGGGAAGAAGAAGAAGAAGTCAGGACGGCATCAGACTCAGACGGTCTATCCGAGCATGGAAGCAGTTCCCTGGCTCGAGAGGCGGACATCATCCGCCAACTGAAGGCGGAACTTCGCCGCAAAGACCGTCACCACAGGCAGCTCGTGCGAGATCTCCAGAAGGATCATCTGGAGGCGTTCTCCCGAGTGCATGGCGCAGGTCAAGCGCCAACGGCGGCTGCGACTGGAGTCGCGGCTGAGGATCCAGGCTGGATCTCAGCTGAAGCTGCCGTTTTTAGTGGCCCTGAAAAGGGGCCTGTATGGAGCGGTGGCCCTGAAAAGGGGCAAGAACGGAACGGCGGCCCTGAAAAGGGCCAAGAATGGAGCGGTGGCCCTGAAAAGGGGCTGGTATGGAACAAACCGAGATCTATTGCTGCTGCTGCTGACGAATGTGAGCCAGCTCCGTTAGCCCCGGACCAACGGAGAACTACTTCACCGATGAGCAGCACAATGGGGAGGACGCCCGTTGATCAGCAGCCACCACTTCAAGAACATCCAACATTTGATGCAAACCATACACGTAACCCTACGGAAAGGGATACTGGGGCAGCATTCACCAGAGATTGGGTGCGGTACCAAGCTGACCCAATGGCCAGAATGGCCACGATGATTTCGGATGCCATCCGATCGTCACGCGAGACGGAGAGTCCGCGGTCTCAACCAAATCACGAAGAACCTCGGATGTCCGCACTCATCGCTCGGCAATCAAGCGCTCGAGATTTGCCATTGTTCAGCGGCGACCCTTTGGACTGGCCAACCTTCAAGGCGCAGTATGACCAATCATCAAGCCTTTGTGATCTGACGGCAGCTGAGAATCTACTGCGGTTACAACGCGCGCTCAAGGGACAAGCACGAGAAGTGGTTGGCCCTCTCCTGATCAGCCCACGGAATGTAACCGAGATAATGGATACTCTGGAAACGCAGTTTGGCCAACCGGCCACCATCGTATCAACAATGCTAGACCGAGTGCGAAGACAACCACGCCTTCCAGAGAATACGACGGCGGGTGCTGTCATGGAATATGCGGTGGCAATTCGGAACGTCGTCGCCACGGTGGAGGGCTTGGAAGGAAAATATCTGGTGTCACCAAAAGTACTAGTCGAGATGGTCGACAAACTGCCACTGTGCGTCCAGATGATGTGGCTCTCTTCACGAGTGGGAGGGTCTAAGGAAATTGGAATACAGGACTTATCAGCCTGGCTCATGAAGATGGCTGGCATAGCCCCATACGCTGGCTGTTTGGTCACTCACCATAAAGTGCGAAGGAGCGGTCAAGTTCACACAACCAGCGAAGTGGAGTTAACCATGAACAATGTTACGAACAACAATTTGTGCACTGTGTGTCGAGCAGCTAGCCACAATGTGACCGCGTGTAGTGAATTCGTACAAAAAACCGTCGCGGAACATTGGAACATAGTGCGAGAAAGTGGCTGGTGCTATGTGTGCTTGAACAGTGGTCATCGATCCCCGCGTTGCAAGGCAAAGAAGTGCGGTGTGAACAATTGCCGGCTACCTCATCACCGAATGTTACATGAGGCATCCCGGTCAACAGCGCCATTACCGATAATGGCATCGGGCGCGTCGCGAAGACCAGGTGGGCACGACGGGCCCAGTGGTTCAGATGTGGTCGGTCTCACGGGAGACAGGGAGAACGCACACCCGGTGCTACTGAAAATCCTCCCAGTGTTCGTGAATGGCCCCCGGGGTCAAGTAAAAGTGTACGCTCTACTTGACGAAGGCTCTACAGTGACCCTCATCGAGGCAGGTGTAGCCAGTGCCGTCGGGGCCCAGGGACCAGTGCGCGAACTTCGCATCCACGGTGCGAACGGAATGTGCTCGTCGGACAATCGCTCCCAAATGTTGAACATTACCATAACCGGAAATGGGTCAGAGCATACACTACGAGCGAGTACGGTCCGCGATCTCGCACTGCCCTCTCAATGGACAGTACAATCTCCACATCGGCAAGGACGTTCACGCACGAACCAGACAAAGATCTTGGAAGTGAAACCACAGCTTCTAATTGGACAAGACAGCGAGTGGCGGCATCCTATCCCGCATAGCATTGTGATGGACGTTGCATGGAGCCGCACCCCCCCGGTCGCCGCAAACAAGTGCTACAATACTGGCAATCGCTGGAGCAACATCGCCAGCACCTGATAACCTAGAAGCACTAGTGAAACAGCACTTCTCAGTGGATTCACTGGGCGTGACCAGTGCGGCCCGCGTCAATATCAATGACGCACAAGCCGAACAAATAATGTCGGTCACCACTCGTCAGCTATCCAATGGACAGTGGGAAACCGGACTTTTGTGGAAACATGAACACGCGCACTTACCCGAGAGCCGCCAGTGCGCACTAAATCGATTAACTGGCGTAGAAAGAAAAATGAAAAAAAATGCCACCTTCGCGGCCGCATATCGATCAAAATTCGAGGAATACTTGGAAAAGGGCTACGCCCGAGCTCTGTCGACGGAAGAAATCGACCAACTTGGACCGCGTAGATGGGACCTGCCGCACTTTGCAGTATTCAACGTCAACAAACCAGGGAAAATCAGGATAGTTTTTGATGCCGCCAGCAAGTGCCGAGGCGTGTCACTCAATGACACCTTATTGACCGGACCAGACTTGCTTTCTTCACTTCTGGGAAACCTGTTCCGATTCCGGGAAGGAAATATATCACTGGCGGCAGACGTGCAGGAAATGTTCCTGCGCATCAAAATCTGTGAACCTGATCAAAGTGCACAGCTATTTTTATGGAGGGACCATGAAGACGCTGAACCACGCACTTTTATGATGACATCCATGGTGTTTGGCGCGACATGCTCACCGACCAGTGCGCAATTCGTACGCAACCAAATCGCGGAGGCCAGCGCGGTGGAATTCCCGGCAGCAGCCTGCGCGATAAAAACCAAGTTCTACATGGATGATTATCTTGATGCAGTGGACACCACAGAGGACGCCATCAAACTAATGAAGGAAGTATCAGAGGTTTTGCGACGCGGAAACATGCACCTGACTAACTGGGCATCTAATGACCCACAGGTCATGGCACAAGTGAATCCACAACTACGTGCAGTGACACCAATAGAGATAATTAGTGAAAGCACGACCACCGAGAGGGTACTTGGAATCAAATGGGATCCAAGCTCCGACAAATTTATATTCCAATTTGTAAATTTGCCAGAACTAGAAGCCGGAGATCGACCAACCAAGCGAGAATTGTTGAGCGCCGTCATGCGGATTTTTGGGCTTCCTCGCCTGCCTTCTGATACGGTCAAAAATCCTACTACAAGCCGTGTGGAGATCAAAAATCGGCTGGGACGATGAAATTATCCCCGAACACGCGCAAAAATGGCGCGAGTGGTACAGACTACTCCAAGACAAGCCAATGCGCAGTGCCACGTCAGTGTCTCTCAAGTCGAAGCAGTACACAAGTCTCGTTACACGTTTTCAGTGACGCTTCTGAACTGGCATGCTGCACCGTGGCATATTTCGTGGAAGAGATGGGCAACAACTGCCGAAACGTAGCGTTCGTGGCATCAAAGTGCAAGGTGACTCCACTAAAACCATTATCAGTGCCACGGCTGGAACTTCAAGCCGCTCTAATGGGAGCCAGACTGGCCGCCACTGTGAAAAGAGAACACGTCTGCCAGATCCAGAGGACGGTCATGTGGACGGACTCAATGATGGTACTTTGCTGGTTAAGAACGATCCTACTCCGCCTTTGTTGCCAACCGTCTGGGTGAAATAGACGAGCTAACAGACACCGGTACTTGGAAATGGG
>JADDOH010013214.1:0-13518 GCA_016648135.1 Agrypnia vestita | reverse complement strand
GACCTCATCGAGACATTCAAGATTCTATCGGGCTACTACAATACTCCTAATATGACAGATATGTTTGCATTGAACACTAGTGTGGGCCTTCGAGGACATCCCCTGAAGTTGAACAAGTCTCGGTTCTCGTGTGACGGTCAATATGCGGAACAGTTTGCCTGAGAAAATTGTGTCTGCAGCCAGTGTCAACCAATTTAAGAAAAGGCTGGATTATCAAATGAGAGACGGTGATTATGGGATCTATCCGCCTAACCGTTAGGTTGCTACCCGGAATTTCTCATATTAATTGCTACCCAAGGTACCCGGGTACTCAACTTGAATGGACGTTCCCTCATGCATTATTGTTGTGTCTCACATATCGACACTTAGACACTGGTTGTTAAGGCGACATAATAGATAAAAGTATCTCTCAAAATGATAAATAATTTAATAACTATTAAAAGCGTAATGAGCTTTCCTGGAGGCATATTTCATTTTTTCATATTATGTTGACAATAACGCTGCCTCTGTGAGGCTAATAAATCCGACGCCAGATGGCGTTGATGATATATTACACTGGCGTGAAGAAATATTTGAATTTTGCCTCCGAATTTTCGAATGAGAAAAAACAATTGCGATTCTGGAATGTGCATTTTTTCGCATCGAATGAACGGATGTTATAATTGATTAGTAAATATTGTAATCATATTTTTTCGGGATTTCATCAGATTATATTCCTTCGTGTGATATTTGTGATGTGGAAGATCTATCAAAACTTTTCAAGATATCTGTTTAAAAGGACGACACGAAGATCTTTGCAGCTGACGATTTCGACTGTCTATCGCAGGTTAGTGATCATTTGTTGGCGTAATTTTGGTTTTCGCACTATGTTTTCAGAGAGAGGAAACGAAATTGGAATTTTTTTTGCATGATTATCATATCGAGAGGTACTAATGAATATTAAATTCAATAAAATGGATGGCTGTTTACACGTTGTCCGCACAAACATATACGATAGTCAAATAGCTTCTTAGAAGGTCACTACTTTTCATGGCAATGTCCGTCTTCCCTTTATTTCCCTCCCTTTCAAACAATTTAAATAATGGGGATCCAAACGGATACCCAGGTACCCATTTTCTGGTAGTGACATAAGGGTCAAGCGGCCTGCTCGTTATCACCGATAACAATAATAAAATGTACACCGGCATCATCTCAATAGATGGCAGCAATTTAAACCGATTCACATAACGCAAATACGCGTTTTCAAGGTGCGCGCTTACGCGCCCGGTTTGAAAATAGATCAGAGAAAAATTTACCCCGCTTCTCTCCTCGTCCGCGAAAGTCTCGCACTGCGCAGACGCACGTGATCAGAGTCCAAATCTCTCACGCTCACTGGCGAACAATCCCTCTGTGCGCAACAAATGCCCCGCACTTAAAATTTCAAACGCACGTTGGCGGTGCTGTTTTCGAGCGCCGGGGTCCGTAGCATTTCACTGAAAAAACTGCAGAGCGTCGGCTTTCTCCGGACGACGCCGTCGGTAAGGCAGTTTCCGCGGCCGTGGATCGATTTCACGCGATTTTCCGGACGTCGCGTCGGTAAAGCAGTTTCCGCGGTGAGCGCGTCCGTGGATCGATTTCTCGCGGGACTTTCGCCTGCGGGAGGTCTCGGCGGTGGGTCTTCGAGCGCCGAAGAGCGATGCTTGGTCGGTTTCGTTGTCGGTTTCGAACTGGCGGCGGGCGAGACGCGGCAGCGGGCCTGGGCGCGCGTGGGCGGGCGCGCGCGCACCGGTCGCGAGCGAGTGACGAAACGTGGAAGGAATTTTCTGACCGACCGGGAAAGTTCCGAGAGAAGTGCACGTCACGCGACCGACCGAACGTTCGGCATTCACTTTTGGATCGATTGAATGATCAACGCGGAATTTATGCACTGAAGAGATGTCAACGCTAACTGCCAAATTTATACCGATGTAGCAGAGTTCACACTAGAGGGTTCATCTTCATGTTCTGATGGGGTAGTTTTGTAATATTTTAGAGGCTCTATATAAACGTAAGAACAATGAGGAGCCAAACGTCACAAAATTTATGAAACTGGTAAGACTTCGGTGGCTGTGTCATGTGGAGAGAATGTCCGAGCATCAAGCACCAAAGTCCCTGCTGAACTCAAGGCCAATAGGGCGAAGGAGCTTAGGAAGGCCAAAATTAAGATGGAGTGACAACGTCCTCAAAGACATATCTGCCTTAGAGCTTCGGAACTGGAGAGAGCTGGCACTAGACCGAGATGAGTGGAGGAAGATTGTTGAGGAGGCCAAGACCCCCAAGGGTTGTAGTGCTAAGAGTAATGATGATGATGATACAATTATGTAACAGATTAAGCTAACAATGTTGACTTGTAAGAGGAGCTAAATGAGATAGACGGACACATAAGACGCAGACCACCAGAATACACGGTAAAGCAGGAAATGTCTATGGAGCTTCATCGACAGCCATTCAGAGGAAGACCAAAGAACTCCTGGATGACATAATACTCCAAAATCCTGCAAAGAAACAGCCTAGATGAAGCGAAACCTAGAACCGAAGAAGATGCAGCCTGAGAACGAGAAGAGCCGACCCCAACAGCCTACCTAGACAATAAGTTGGGACAGTGCCAAAAAGAAGAAGAGAAGCAGAAAATGCCTTAAAAATTCTAATCGCCTGAGTTTTATTCTACATGAATAAAAATGTACTTACTAATAATAATTCTTTTACTAATGATAAGAGTGTACCTTTATTTCTCCGTACCAATAATTGCCGCTTTTCTTCATCAATCAAAAATTTAATACTGCTGCAGTAGTCTATATGAGAAACAAAAACAGAACTGTATACTACTTTACATGACTCATAAAATATCCGAGAGATGTTTTGAAGTGCCACTTTCATTTTATAAATAGTTCCCAACAATGCGATGAATGCAATCATAATAATCGATGATCAGCTTCACAGTAGGCAATTTGGCAGAGCGATTTGTCGAATGCATTTGGCATGAGCTGCATCCAATTATACCAAAGTGCATTCCCGACAGTTGTCAATGTTGATTATTGCACCGTTTTGTCCGATCGCGGACATTGGGTATCGAATAGCCAACAGATCGCTGCCGGGAGGAATTCGAGCATCAATGAACCACATCCGGTCATTCATGAATGGTAAATCTTCAATATCACTTCCAAGTAAGTTCAAAATGCGGTCGTGGTGCCAAAAACGATGCCGATTGAAAGATGTACACCCACTATTGAGTATTATTTTAAGCTATTGAAGAATTTTGATGAGCTGAACCCATACGATGAGCTGAAAGTCATGAATCAATATAAATCTTCTTCTTCTTCTTTTGGTGTCATGTCAGGTCCCCCCAACGTTGACTATCACCCGAGAGAAAGCGTCCCTGTCCTGGGCAGCACGAAACAGCTCTCCAACACTTCTTATGCCCGTCCAGTCGCGTATATTGCGGAGCCAGGAAATTTGTCTCCTTCCAACACCTCTACGACCCTCTATCTTGCCCATAAGAATCAGGTGGAGCAATTCATATTTTTCTCCTCTGAGCACATGACCCAAATACGATACCTTTCGGATTTTGATATTTGTCAGCAACTCTCTATTCACTCTAGTGGCTCTTTGAAGAACTCTTGTGTTGCTGACCATATCCGTCCAGGGTATCCGGAGCATTCTCCGATGTATCCACATTTCGAACGCCTCCAGCCGGTTCATACTACTCACTTTGAGGGTCCACGATTCCACTCCGTACAGCAGGACTGACCATATATAACATTTGACCAGTCGCTGTCGAAGTTTCAGGT
The DNA here is from genome assembly GCA_016648135.1 of Agrypnia vestita. Lineage (NCBI taxonomy): Eukaryota > Metazoa > Arthropoda > Insecta > Trichoptera > Phryganeidae > Agrypnia > Agrypnia vestita. The sequence continues at coordinate 9,712 of JADDOH010013214.1, read as the reverse complement.
TAAGATTGTCATCGCAATATAAATATATAAACATAAAAAGAAACCCGTGTTTCCCTACCCGCCAAGTTTTCTCCACAACCAGCCACAACCACCCACCAGTGGTTATGGTGGTGGACAGCCCATGATGTCATGTCACATCGAAAATATGCGAAATTGGTGGGGGTGGCTGTGCGTGGGTGGGAGTGGGTGACGAAAATGTGCTTTCCAGCACATTGTTTTGTCGCAAGACCACCACTCCCGTTCCGCCCGCTCGCCGCCTGTAGGTCCGTTGGTCCCCCTGAACGCCAGATGCCGCCCGTGTGGTGGGATCCGCCACACATTCAATAAATTTCTTGAAAGTTCTGGAAGTAGATTGTAAGAAGGTTCGCGAAAATTCTATGAGGATCCAAACAGTGTACTACAAATCAACGTGTGAGAAGCCGCGCGGACACAGCTAGTTTTTATATATAAAGAGGCTTTGATGGCTACGTGGTATAGAGTGTGATGATGCACAGAGCTTTTTAGCAGCCAACCTGTTGTTTGATACACTTCTTCTGCCCACTGAAGTACCAGATCATAACATAGGGAAGTAGGTAATAACCTCAAGACGATTCCTTCTTCTGGAACCCTGATTCCCAGAAGACGGAATCATCTTGACGAATAGCTTCGTCTCTGTAAGACTTATATAATTTATCTTAATTGATTAATCATACCTCTGGAAAAAAATCTAGTACAGTAGTTGGCAAATATCTTGACAATTTTCGGCGTAGTGGGGAAAGTTTGCGCATGTACCATTCCACCAACGAGACGTTTGTCTTCTGCGCATTCCCCCACTACGCCAAAAATTTTCAAGAAGTTTGCCGGCAACTGTAACATTGTTCGTAGAACATTCCAACACATAAAAATATGGTTGAAAAACATCGAAAACAAGAGAATATAAGATATTCTTTATTATATGTTTTTGACGTGGCTGATATGTGATTTCAGAAGGATTGCGTAGACGAAAAGTGTTGAAAAACTAAATGCCATGGGATTTTCTGGACAAATTATTGCCGAGTATCGGCCAAGATCTTGTGACTTACTGCCATTAGACTGTTTTATTTAGTATAATTAATAAAAATAAACTTAGTTTTCACCACTTTTGTATTGAAACATGTTGATACTTACAAAAGTGGTGAAAAGTAAGTTTATTTTTATTAATTATATGAATAATGTGACCACAAAATTATTTTGCTGTTTTTGAAGAAAATGTTTTATTTAGGATTAAGTTAAGCTAAAAGTATTTGTAAATAATCTAGCGACGACTCCACAGCTGAGGAGTTTGACCGGACCACTGCGCCCTTAATATATGCGTTGCAGTAACAGAATGCGAATTATAGAAGCTAGAGCGAATGCGAATACACAGATAAAACGGTGATTCAGTGTGACCAAGTGACAACAAATTGAGCGATTTCAGGGGGTTGTTCAGCTGACACTACAACTTGAGGGGCAAACCATGGGACGAGTCAAGACATTAAATACCTCGGAGGTCTCCTCACCGACGAAATGGATCCTGATATAGAACTAATAAGCCGCGTGGAGACAGGTCGAACAATGTTTTTCAATAACAATTTAAACCTCAAGGTGAGACAGCGCCTGATGAAGTTCTATGCATGGGATATACTATATACTTTTGTATGGGATTGAAACCTGGACCATAAAGGTCAATATGCTCAACCGACTGGAAGCTTTCGAAATGTGGTTACACCGACGTATGCTGAGAATCTCCTAAATATCCAATGCGGAGGCACTTAGCTAGTAGTTGGTCAACACAATAGAACGATAGAAAATCGCATACTTGGGTCATGTTCTACGAAGTGAAAACAATAACTATAATAATAAAAAGGGCAAAACAGAAGGCGCTGAAGAATAGGAATGATGACTACGGCAGACAGGGATGCCTTTTCCATGGTGATGACGTCGTGAGGCCGACGTCAGGGAAACCTGATATGGCACAAAGAGAAGAAGATAAGATTTCAGTGTAGATTCTAACCAGCGATAAAGTACCTAACAACGTGTCAAAAGTTTCGCTTAGAGGGCAGGGCGATACGAACCAGTGAATCGAATATAGACAGGCGTAGAAAAATATTTCAAGTGACTGTTGCATAATTAAGTGTGAATTAAAGAACTTCGTGATGGGGACTCTGTCTAATAAATAAAAGTTTTGATTAACCTCCAGCGTTTCATTTGTCTTCACAGCCACGATTTCGATTCCACGACTGTACCTTTGTTGCATTATTATTATTTTTTTGTTTAAAGAGATAATCACTACAGCCTTTAGATTTGGCACACTTTTACAGGACATACAAATTAATAATTGAGGAGTGACGGAACGACCATACCAACCTGATAATTCCATAATGTCAAACTTTTCACAAAAGATCAAAAACCTGTAACTTCTTTGCGTTTGTAATATTTAAAAACACACGAGTGCTAATAAATAAATAAGGGTAAAAACTAATATAAAAGTTTTTTTTATTTTTTATTTTATTTTATAATACGTAGTTATTCTTATATAATAAATGGAAATATCATTTTCTGATCCAATCTGATGAAAATATCGTGATTTCTTTCGGTTCATGCTTTCCTTTCTCACCGTTTCTTTTTCTTCGCTCCAGTATCGAGTGCACCAACAATCGATTGCTCAGACGTGCTTGAAAAGCAAAAACTGCAAACCGCGCAACTCACAAACAAAATCGTATGGACGGAAATTTTCGAAATTTTTAGAAGCGACAATTTGACATTGACGAATCTTACTGTAGTCATTTCAATTCAATTCAATTTTATTTTTGTGTATATCATTTACATAAAAGTACAATCAAGTCGTAAATAAGTTTATAAAATGTTTTAATTAATATACATATTTATATCAAATGTGTAGGAGAATCCTGCTTCGGAAAACTCTCTCAGAGATATGGAACAGATCAATGTCCGAAGCGATATTGTTCAGCATAGCAGTAGCTCTTCCAACAGGCATAACCATCGGCAGGTTGGTCCTGTATATTGGAATGTGAAACAATCTATGCTGACGATGTCTAAGGTATTATCGATCACACCGCTCAACAATCGATAAAAATGTGTAATCAAATACACATTCATTCTAGTCTCTAGACTATTGTAGCCAAGCATACCCTGGAGAAACTCGGTTGAGTAAAGCCAAGGATATTGCCCGTACTCTCTCCTGTAGAGATATCTCAGAAACTTCTTTTGGACTTTCTCCACCATAAGAGAGTACTAGCCCTCATGTGGCCCCCAGATCATCGAGCCACTCTCGAGTCTACTTCGCACCAAGGAGTTGTAAAGAGTTCTCAGTACGAGGGTATTCTCGAAAACCCTGGCAGTACGCAGAACAAATCCTAACATTCTCAAGGCATTACCACTGATCGTCTCTATGTGATCGTGAAACCTCTGTCATGTCATCAATCATCTGACAGATGTCAAAGACAAACAGCCCAATCATAGTACTTTTTTACAGCATAGACAACCCAGGGGTTAGGCCAATAAAGCAACAAGTCCTTTTTAAATTTATTTTCAAATATGGAAATATGATCTGCGTCAAACTCCCAACTTTAGAGGCTTTAATACTAGAATAATCATGATTTGAACAACACCAGTCTAAATGGTGATGAAATTCGTGGTATTCTGTCGAATGACACATGTAACATTTTTTTTTTATAAAAATATGAATTTTCATTTTTTGTTTCGTCACTCCTCAATTTGTACCTAAGAAAATATGAAACTAAAAGTATCAATGAAATGCCGTAAAGTGAGAAAAAATGACATTAAAAGAGTTCAAGTCTGGCTGAAAAGCTAACGCGGCTGTTTGAATGATATTTTGTTGAATATTTAATATCAAATTTGTGTTTCTCTACACTGTTCCATTATTAATTATCTTATACATACTTATCATTCATGCTCTTATGTATCATGTGCTCCTGTCCCCAAACACAAGTATTAACTTTTCCGGGGACAGTTAAACACGTATAAAAAATTTAATATCACTGTCACTGTAACATGTATGTATTATATTATTTTCTATAAAGAATTCTATAATAAAAAAATTAAAAAAATCATAGTCCAAATATATAAAATATGCAGAAACACAAAGAAACTTTTATTTATTTATCGTGATATTACAAAAATAAATAAGCTATATCTCGTTGAAACACGGTTGTACTATAATTTGTTGTTTTGCATGGCGGACACTCTAGACAGTACGATACAATAGACGATACAACCCGATTACGCTAAACTAATTAATTTTTATTACTCTTAATGTCGCTTAGACCGATAATTTAATTGGAACAAATGTCGTGCGTGTGTAAGACAAGTCTAGCAACCATTTATTCGATTTTATACACTGTAACACTTTCGCTGTGCTCCAATTTGAATTTGACAGGTGTTCTGTGGGCGGGAAACTAAACAGTCGGCCATCTTGTTTGGCGGGAAGACTGGCGGAGAAAATAGACACTTCGACACAATGCCGGACCAAGCGTTCTGACAGCTTTCAGTAGTGTTATGAGTTGTCGGCAGAGCTGAAGCGCCAACAGGCAAGATTGTTTGGAGATTGACTTCATTTATATAGCGTCTTGTAACTGGTAACAGTGGCTCTGAAGCTAAGGTTAAGCTAAACACATGCTTATTAGTGGCACGTGAGCATGCGCAGTATCGACCTTCTTTAGACCTTGCTTATTAGTGGCATGTGTGTACGCACATTGCTATTCATCATCAAAAATCAACCGCCGGTGATTTTTTTTATTTTTTTTTATATATATTTATTAATTTTTTGATATTTATTACATTGTAGATATGCCAAACTGCACAGCAGTTTTACGGCATGGTTGCCTTCAATATTTGACAATAATTTTTATTTTATAATGAAGGTAGTAGGTCATTATCGAGTGTTGCATGTTTTTTTACAAAATGATACATGATATGTAATCATAGATTAATGTAAGATTAGGTACATAGCTATAATATATATTCATTTAGCTTGTACTTTTTTGAAGCCAATGGAGTTTTTTTGTCTTGCACCATCTCAAAGAATTTTTTATCTAATTTATTAAAGATTCTTGGCACAATATACTCTCTTTTTCTTTCGCCATACACGTTGTTAGTGATTGGTATTCTCATTGTTCGTCCTGTCGATCTGGTTGCATAGTTATGGTGCGTGTCAGTGTGTATATTTATTTTATTTACCATTTCTTCTAGTATTATATTATATTTTACTTTTTGGTCAACTGGTAATATTTTGCATACTTTGAATAATTTATTATAATCATCCTTGTACATACATTTATCTACCATAAGTATTGGGAATCTTAATTGAAACTGTTTGTTTATAAGCATGCCACTGTCATTCATCATGAGAAGGGGTATCTTTGGAGCATGTGTAAACAGGCTTGCTTATTATGAGCATGCTTATGTCATTCGCGGGCTTCGCGGCTAGTATTATCAATGCGATCTTCTCAGTCCGCGACAGATGAAACAAATACGGCGCGTTGGGGAGATGATAAAACATTACTTTTCGTGACTTATTATAGGAATCACGAACGTCTGTGGAATACTCGGTCACCGTTGTGTAAAAATAATATAGCGAGAAATAATGTTTATGAAACTTTATTAAAAGGCATGAAGTGTTCAAATCTTACAATAAAAATTATAAAAACTAAAATTCAAAAATGTGCGGATGGAAACTCGGGAACTTTTTTGATTTATTGGTTCACTTGAATTTTCTATTTCAGTTTTCAAAGTTTCCATTTTGAACAAGAGCGTCTCTATTCTATGACAAGAGATGCCACTAATAAGCATGCGTGTTTGATTGTTAACTTTGGGCATGCTTATTTATGAGCATGCCACTGATAAGCATGCTTGTAATGAGCAAGTGTGTACAGTTGTCAGGGCATGCTTATTAGTGGCATGTTTATTAGCATGCCACTAAATAAGCATGTGTATTACCTTTAAGGTAATCTACGTTTCGGCATATGATCTTTGCGCGACAACTTTTGTACCCCCTATGTGCCGGAGCGCAGATCCCTAGGCACGTATGCGAATTCGGCCTATTTTACCTGCGTTTATGAGTTTTTAAAGCTTATTATTGGTTGTATTTCAAGTTTTTGAATGAGCGAACTAGTTCTATTTGTCAAATAACCTCATTTGCCGCGCAAACTTGGCAAAAAATCATTCCAAATGTCGTCTTCGAACCGCTTATTAATTGTGTTATTTATCTGTTTAAAAAAAGGGTTAAAATTAAGTATTTTTATATTCTTTGATATATTTAGAACGAAAATATTGAAATACAATATCTTTTGTGTTATTGCTGCCATGGTTTTATTCGATAAACATGTGCGTACATTTCTGACAGTAAATTTCGTTACTTATTAGATAATAAATGAATAAGTTATTATTGTACAAGTAATTATTGAAATATAAGTAATTATTGAATTATGTATATTGAGAAACTAAAAACTGCAACTTCTTAGCGATTATTGTTGATTTTTACATGAAATTAACATAACCATCACAAAAAAGTGTCTAAAAACAGCAAACGTTTGCGAAATTGCGCGGCAGACAGGATACCTTCAGCGTTACGTACGGCCGGCATACGACCGGTTAAGAGAAGAATTGGGATGACAAAAAATGCAATGCTAATTAATGCTGCCATATTTAGAAAAATATATTCAAGAAGTCGTGAGCTTCAGATATTTAGGTCAGCCATAGTAATCTGTATACTTAAGTCTGAAAGCAAGTTAATAAAGCATCTACCGTATTAGGGTGTCTCAAAAATTTGGTCTGGAAGAACAATTATATGAGAATTGAAAGCAAGATCAAGACACATGAGATAAGACCAATATGCTGCTGAGACACTGTCCGAACAAAAGGACTCCTCTGAACATCTGAAATGAAGGTGCTGAGATCCATTACTGGAAAAACGTGATTGTATCCGAAATGTAGACATAAGGAAAACGTCTAAAATAAAGGATATAGCACGATGGAGAATATCCAAAAGAAGATTCTGGAGGAATCATATAGCCAGGATAGACAGTGATGGACTCGTGACGCCCAACGGGAAGACCACCTAAAGATGAAGGAAAAGCAGGACCTCGTCATCCCAGGAAGAGGAGTAGTTTTCTGTACCACAGATCGACAGTCCTAACAAAAATAAAGAAGAAGTTTCAAATATGTTTTAATATACTTTGTAATACACACACAATATGAGTTATTAATTTACAACTATAGTTTCGAGAGGAGCAGTCCCTCTCATCATCAGGTATAGATAATAACTGTTATTATCTATACCTGATGATGAGGGACGCTCCTCTCGAAAACTATAGTTTGTAAATTAATAACTAATATTGGTGAGTAGTACAAGTGATATGAAAACATATTTGAAATTATAAATGTTGCACCACGAAGTATTCTGCTCAAAAATCTGTTCATGGATTAATAAAGAAGAAGAGTCACAAAAATATATAGAACAAAAAAGACGCTCGTTTATTTTCGTCATAATGCCTCGAAAAAAAAGTGGAGGAGAAATGGATACTGAGAGCGATGGCGAGAGAGAATATAACTTGACGTCTTTGAAATTTGGGGAATGAGGCAAATGACTTAAATCCATTGGGACAGCAATTGCCTGACTACGCAGACACCGAGTTACTCCTGTTTTTTGTAGTGTGTGTTTATAGTTAATTTATTGGTTATTATTATTAGTTTATTAAGGGTTGTTAGTTAAGTTGTTTATTATTAAAAAGAATGTGTAGTGTAGTATTTTATGTTTTTTTTTTGTATTTTGGTATTTATTTAATGTATATTATGTAATGTATATATTTTGTAATTTTATGTAATGTGTTTTATGTGTTATATGAGTTTATGACATTTAGAAGGTATTTTTTTAAATAGGATGATATTAAAGGGTGTGTTTGTGTTAGTTTTTTTTATTTAATGTTGTTAATAAAGGAAGTTGTTTAGGTTTTTTGGATGTTATGGTTTTAAAGGGTTTTTGTTAAGTAAATTTTATTTAAAATTTGTAGTTTTTAGGTAAACTTATGTATATTTTTATTTTTTCGTATTTATTTTTTTGTGTAATTTATTAAGTAGGTTTGTGTTGTTTAATTAGTTTTTTATTTGTAATTTAAAGTTTAAAAAGGATTGTTTTTGGTTTTTTTTTTATAATGTTTAAAAGGATTTTGTTGTAAAGGGGAAGTTTATGTAAGTTTTAATTTTAAATAGTCAGTAAGTGGTTTTTTATAAAGGTGTGTTATTTAAAGGGTTAAAGGAAGTTGATTTACTAGACCACGTCTTTCTGTTCCTAAGGAACAACTTGTAGTTACTTAAAGTTTTATATAATTAAAAAAATTTACAAAATAAAAAACAATCAACTAAGTTTATGGTTTCTTTAAAATGAAAATCTCATTTAAGCCTCACTGCTCGTGATTTTTTACATTGGTCATCCAAATCGCATTTATTCAATGTCTCGATATGCAATTTTTAAGATTAATTTTTGCTCATTATTAAAAAGCTTTAGGTGGTCTTGTAGCAGTTCACCCATTGCAAGTTAGTAATGATTGTATAATAAAATAATACACAGCTTTGAATGTGTGGTTGATTATGAGTCGAAAATGTTCAAGCGATCATGACCTTATATCAATAGTTATGGAGATATGCGAAATCAAAGTTTGCATTTTTTAAAAAAAATTTTGCCTTATTTTTTGTAAAAGGTAAGACTATCATTACAGTAACTTATATAGATTACGAAAAATTAATTCGTTTCAACACAAGTTAAATAGGTAAATGATAAAAACCCTGAAAAATTTCCATTTGGAATTCGAAGGTTTTTATGATTTTATTTGACTTGTATAACAGAAAATGAATTTTTCATATTCGAAATAAGTTACTGTAATGATAGTCCAACGTTTTACAAAAAATAAGTCAGAAATATTGAAAAAAAATTCTTACTTTGATGTCGCATATCTCCATAACTATTCATATTAAGTCATGGTTGCTTGAACATTTTTGACTCATAATCGAAGCAGGAATATAGTCCTGCGAGGTTATTAATGTTTTCCAAATAACCCTGTATAAGTATTCTCATAATCCTCAATGGTTTATAACCACGCGATGATGGTGATGAAATACTAAATAAACTAATAGGTATCCATCCACATTATAGTAGTCCAAAATGTCGCTTACGACATAAGTCAACCCACCGTAGAAAACCCCAGAAAAAATCTATTACTAACATTGTATTCTCAAAATAGACGCATCAAAAATAAACACCTACATTTCTGCACTTACATGATGTGCATATTGAAAACATCAAGGCGCAATACTGTCAACACGCATACTTGACTTTATGCAACATGTGTATGCCAGAAATGTTCTCGAAGCATTGGAACCACAATTTATGCATTAGAGATAGAAAAGAAGACAGTGTTTAATACCAGGCTTGATCTACAATGAAGGAGATTTTTCTCCTTGATAACAAGGATACTCGGATCAAAAGAAAAGTGTTGTACTTCCCTTTGTCACACTGTCACACAAAATGAATTCACAGTTCGATCATTCACCGGATCTGAAGGGGATACTTTCCTTTATCACAGATGTTTTTCTTTTCACGCTTCCAAGATTCAAGAACCGGCGTTTCAAAATTTGCGCACATCTCACACCATCTTCAAAACCTCCACTGGCTTAGATG
>JADDOH010013208.1:91587-105087 GCA_016648135.1 Agrypnia vestita | reverse complement strand
CTATCCGCCAGAAAATATGTAAGTCAAAAGCTAGCTCACATAACCGTCTTGCAGATTATAACGCTTCGCCTTTCACCACGTTGACAGGATTATCCGAATTCCGACTATTTGCAAAATAATTCAATGTACTTGACCCGATACGTAAGCGTTGAAGAAGCGGTTCTTATATCAAGTACATCGCGATATTATCAACCTCAATAGACATATATATCATAACCTTACTCCAGGTCTAAACCTTTTACAGCCCTCTCTAAACGTCCTGCTTATAATTCTTATGCAGTCACTAATCTAGGAATTGTAAAAGACGCTTGACGATACCGTTTCGAAAGCATGGGCTAATGTTACTACTCCCTAAAGAAACAAAGATTTTTCGCGAGGCAAAAGAAAACGAAGAAGGATGACAAATACATACATACAAACACACACGCATGTACATGTGTACATGCATACATGCGGTTACAACTTCACCTCATGCATGCATCGAATATAAGTCCGTAATATACATCATGAAATAGCCAAGATTGTAAGTTGTAGACCGTAAATCGTAAATCGTAAAACGTAAATCGTAAATCGTAAATCGTAAATCGTAAATTTTAAATTGAAGTTCAGCTGAAGTCGAGCCGAAGTTGAAGTTGAAACTAAAAATGATCAAACATGCCAAAGATAGGTAAAACGAAGGAGAATGAAGTGATTCAAATCATAACCGCCTGTAAAACTAGAGGCGACGAAGGAGCCGGAACCGATCTCTCTATACCGTGTCAAACATTATTTGGAACTAGTTCTAAACCGGAAAGGAATCCAACTTTCGAAATGTAACATGTCCAAAAAAAGATTTTATCTGTCCCGAACTACAACCGCGCGCATATAATATAAAAATCCCTGAAGTGAAACTCGCACAGATGTCACTACTATCCCGTCAGAAGATTTTTCAAAGTACTTAAAATTATAGTAAACTTCTTTTTTCTTCAAGGCATACAAGATGTTCTAGAATTATTAACCTTCACGTTATATACTTCCAATATTTAGAAGGAAATATTTCCTAACACACCGTTTCTTTAAAAGATTGCTTAATTACCCATGGTAGCTATCACTTATATCTATAAAATGTATATGGCGCGTGTATACTCAATATCATCAATATCAAGGTCAAATGCCTATCGCCGCTACTATTGAGAACCGGTTTATTATATACTCTGCCGAGCGCGATTCCAACTGGACCGCGTAAGCCATTACAGCTTGGCCACTACAAGACTTTAAATAGATATTTTAACTCTCTTGTTTTTGAATCAATACGTGATTTATATAGACCGTGCGAACACTAAATGATTTTTGATAGAGCGCGCGTAAAGACATACTTATGCGTGGAAAGAAAAATGCCATTATAATTAAAACTAATTTTTTTTTCTTTTTACAATATTAACTAATCTAATAAAATGAATACGAATCTCACTCTTGAAACATATCTCCTGGTCTAACGGAACCACTGTAACGTATCTACCTGTACACCTAAGCTAAATACCTAACTATAAAGTTTAATAACATAAGTTTTACGAAAAGCCCAAAGCTTGAGACTTTAAGCTACCGAATTGAGCTTTATTACGACTTTTGTGACTTTTAAGCACACACTTTATGCTTTAAGCTACTAGATGAAAACTTAAGTCGAACTTAGAACTTCGGAAGTATATTTACATGAAAGCTAATATTTTTTTTTTTTGTTAAGAATTTATATTTTCAAAATTGGCCAGTCGTGATCTATCTAGTGGTTAGGAAAATTCCCCCTCCGTTCTGCCCGTAGCTATCCAAAATTCTTTTGATACGTGGTGAAATTCGTATTCTTATTAACGCGACTAGACTAATATAGAACGAATTCTTACCTAACTATGGAAATAACAAACGCACGTAACTAATCCGTACTCGTCCTTCTAGAAACCGCTCCAGAACTCTACAGTTTCGCCTATATGAGAGATAGCCGATATCGTCCACGTCCGGAGTTGGCCTAAAAGCCAATTATATGCGGCGTAGCCTAGGAATAAACGCTAGTAGCAATACTCCCTTACATTGAACCGCCATAACTATAATACCATCGGGGTTAAAATACTGTAATATAAAACAATACAATCGTTGCCAAGTTAACGGCATACGCTAAAGATTCAGCCCGCTTTGATTATCAACATCTCATAATAGCAGCTTAGAACAGTGTCAGCACAACCACATGCGGCACCCATTTATGACAGATTTACAAGATATAATAGCATACGTTATATTCAAAAACACAAGTAAGAAACCTACCAATAGCACATCCCACGTTGTCCGATCTGCTCAATCTGTTCATAGTACATAGTGGAAAGAGTAAACATATATTCATAACAACTAGACGCAACAGAGGCTCAGGGCAAGCTTTGTCTGACATTATCGCAGCCCGAGATTCTAAGGGAATGGAAGATACAGATTTGTAAGTGAAATTTAAGAAGTGTCTAACCACTTCTGTTCAAACGTGGATTCTAGATGCCCCCCCCCCCCTGTAGGGGGAGGGGGATGCGGCCCCAGAGCATCGCCGCATCCGGTGGTTAACTCCTGTTTAGACATAACCTCCCACACTAAGCTGCAGACCAAGATCAATCCGAGACTCTATTGCTCCTGCTGGAATCCCCCGAAGTCCTCGCTTCCCGGCGACAAACATATCAGGAAGAAATCCCGCGTCTGATATTAAGGTTTGTATATTGTCCCGCGGGGCAGTCAAATGGACTGGTGTATTATGATGAGGATCCCACGTTGCGGCTACATGAGCCGGATTATTATGATGTTTACTGCTGATTAAAGGGCTGAAGGAACTAACTGGGTGACTGGAAAAGACTCTCCCTTGAGCGCGTCAGTCAGAGCCATGTTAGCATCGCCAAATATAGTTGATGTGATTGATCCCACGGTGTAGTCTTATTGACTAGAGATATTAAATGATGATAAAACAGCATGATTATTACAGTTGATTGTGTAATTCCTGATATGTTTCTCGCTGGCCGGGAAAGGAGAACCCCGAAGGTCTCTGTATACAGCAAGTTAGAAAAGGTGGTGAATGATGAGAATGATGGTGTTAGTAATGCCATCGCGCGCCTGAATGCGGTCCCGATCATAAAAATTGATTGTTAAACTGCTAACAGATCTCGTTCATTAAAGCGGCCCCGAGCATAAGTATTGACTGTCGAACTGCTACCTGCATCTTATAATTTCTCGTTCATGAGGAACGTCCTATCTCGTCCTTGAGCACGGAGTTATTACATTCACATACATTCATAACCAGAGCCCGAGCTCGTCGGGCCAAGGGGAGTGAAAGAACGTAGGGGCTTCTTCCCTCCGGCTGTGTTTGAGGCACGACGCTCTGGTCCGATTCGAAATGCTTCACCTTTGCTTGACTGAACACATTTTAACTGTGTGGAGGCTGTGCGCAATTCTACTTAGACCCACCCAGAGTGTCCCCGCAGTCCCGTTCATCCCCTGGATCAAGAACACGCACCCCGTCATTTGATCCCAGTTACATACAACTATCTGTATCGCGAGTGAATCTCTTTCTTCAATCCCCTTCATTTGCTTCTCATAGTTGCTCGTCCATGCGGAACGCCCTGTCTCGTACGTTGATGAGGTCCCGAACGAAGGTTTCGATTGAGGTACGGCTACCTGAGTCTTTTAGCTGACATTCATGAACATTCATATACGGAATTCGAGCTCGTCGGGCCAAGGGAGTGAAAGAACGTAGGGGCTTCTTCCCTCCGGCTGTGTTTGAGGCACGACGCTCTGGTCCGATTCGAAATGCTTCACCTTTGCTTGACTGAACACATTTTAACTGTGTGGAGGCTTTGCGCAATTCTACTTAGACCCACCCAGAGTGTCTCCGCAGTCCCGTTCATCCCCTGGACCGAGAACACGCACCCCGTCATTTGATCCCCGTTACATACAACTACCTGTATCACGAGTGTATCTCATTCTTCAATCCCCTTCACTATTCCATTTATACAACAATCACGTGACTAACCTCGAGAGTCTAGCACCGGTAATAAGATCTCATTATGCTACGTTGGAAGTTAACATTGCATAACCGGACGGAATGCCTATTTCCCGCGATCATATTCAATTTGTAAAACGCAATAATATGTATTTATATATGTTAGTAAAACGTTTGAAATGAAGAATGCACGTATGATGACCTCGCTTCTATCCTAAAGATAATTAAGATATAATCCCGACGTTACGTCCCGACATCAGTACTAATTTGTTTCCGCGTCCGTTACCGTCGAACTCTGAACCCACGTAATGAAATGAATAGTGACCATGAGACAATGACAAATTATATAGCACGAACATTCCATTTGATACACATAAGAAAACATCAGGAATAAATAATATCAAAGGTTCTTATCTTAGTTCTGTAGTTGGTCTGCTTCTGAGATGGCATCCTGATCCGAAGTAATATAACTCTCCAAAATTGAGCAATTACCAGCGCCTGTGTAGCCCTTCATTTCCCTTGTATATATATTTTAATATCAGCGCCTGTAAAAATGTATTAGATCCTAGAAACAAGAAAACTATTCCCTCTACGCCGAGCACATACAGAACATAAACCCCTTCAATCTAGTTCATCCACGGTTATGCAAAAAGGCGAAAGAATAGTAATAGTAAAAGGTCCTTAACTGACAGAAGTTGAAGTTCTCTGCAAACTGCCCATATCTTCTAGTGGCGCCTGTGTATTCCAATAACAACTTTCCAGTCATGTATTTAACATAACGTCCTCCTTGTGTGTATGTGTGCTGCAATATCTGTCATCCAGTTAGTGATTCCCAAAATAGTGTTTTCCTTGTATATATATATATATATATATATTTCAATATCAGCACCTGTAAAACTGTATTAGATCCAAGAAACAAGAAAACTATTCCCTCTACGCCGAGCACATACAGGACATAAACCCCTTCAAACTAGTTCATCTACGCCGTACAGTGATATCACATGCAGACATAAACAATATAATTACAAGTATGCTTGCGTCCCGCCGACTGGACGCCTGTGTTTTCCAATAACAACTTTCCAGTCATGTATTTAACATAACGTCCTCCTTGTGTGTATGTGTGCTTCAATATCTGTCATCCAGTTAATGGTTCCCAAAATAGTGTTTTCCTTGTATATATATTTCAATATCAGCACCTGTAAACCTGTATAGGATCCTAGAAACAAGAAGACTATTCCCTCTACGCCAAGCACATACAGAACATAAGCCCTTTCAAACTAGTTCATCTACGCCGTATAGTGATATCACAAGCAGACATAAACAATATAATTACAAATATGCTTGCGTTCTCCCCCACCTTGGTGGAAATATTCGCATTCGTATTCACCGAATAGTAGGCCTGATATTCGTATTCATGAAGGTAGTATTCGTTGCATCAAGGTTATTATATTTACAAGTATGTTCAAGTTCCCCCACCTTGGTGGAAATATTCGCATTCGTATTCACCGAATAGTAGGCCTGATATTCGTATTCATGAAGGTAGTATTCGTTGCATCAAGGTTATTATATTTACAAGTATGTTCAAGTTCCCCCACCTTGGTGGAAACATTCGCATTCGTATTCACCGAATAGTAGGCCTGATATTCGTATTCATGAAGGTAGTATTCGTTGCATCAAGGTTATTATATTTACAAGTATGTTCAAGTTCCCCCACCTTGGTGGAAATATTCGCATTCGTATTCACCGAATAGCAAGCCTGATATTCGTATTCGTGAAGGTAGTATTCGTTGCATCACTCTCAATAATAAAATCATATAGATAAATAATTACGGTAACTCATAAAAATATGATATTACTTATATTAAACGAACAAAGCAAAACAATCTGTCATATAAGTAAATAACGTGATCACGGAAGACCGAAGGTTAACTACCCCTGAAGAGACCGCGATCTGCCCACAATAGTGAAAAATGTTCTAGAAAACATTTCAAATATCTAATATTGAATGAATTAAACAATGTCATATGAAAACTATCACGGCTACGGAAGACCGAAGGTTGATCTGATCTAACCGTAAACGACCCACAATAATGGAATATGTTGTAACAAAAAAAACATTTCAAATATCTAATATTGAATGAATAAAAACAATGCCATATGAATAACCACCGCAATTAAGGAATATATACAATTCGAAACACGTCTTTATAAGAACTTGATAGGAACAAATCGTGTTTCAACGATTGCCTAATGATACGCAATACAAACATGTAACGAGTTCAAATAAACCACACATTCATGTTTTAATAAAATAAATATAAAATCCAGATGCATTTTTAAAATATATTATTAGTAAGAAACTCCTCGCACGATCTACACAAATCATATAGAAATCCGCGTATTCAATCGCCAGTATAGATAACAAAGCATTCGTTAGCATAAGAATACATCCGCCCTGAAGAACCTCTCGCACATTCCGAACCTCGCGACATTGAATATACATAATTATTCTGAAATTTTAAATCCCACGAAACACCCTTCGTCAGTAAAGTGTTCTATTTTAAAGCCTTTATATCTTTGGTAATATATGAATATCAAATTTAAGTGATTTTTCATATGAACAGCGACAGAATTATATATTTCATAAGCGTTATGCAATAATTTGAATAACTATCACAGTCGCCACATTACGATTTCTTGTACATTAAATCCGAAGCGCGTATAGTAATAATTATCACTAGGCCCAAAATACGTAACAAAACAATCCACAACATGTATCAATAATTGTTACGATCCAGAAAGTTCTAAATTGAATACACGAAAAAGGCAATAGAAATAAATAATATTGAAAATGCTTAGCTGTTCACTGTTCCAATTCTCTTTGAATTATTATCAACCTCTGGCTTTTTCCTCGATCCAGCCAAATTATCTTCCTTACTGACTCTCCTCGACAAAGCCTCCGCCGACCTTCAAGCTGAAAACTCAAGTGCCGCTTTCTAATTTGTAACGCCTAAAAATAGTCCCTATCTCGCGCCATCTTTGATTCCAACTAGCGTGTAAAAGTCAAAGTCTAACTCTAAGGACGCGTTTCATTGGTCAGATTCGTTACGCGGACAACCGCTTTTGATAGGCTCGCTTCGCCAAACTAAAATAACATAAAGCCTGCTTTACACGCCCGCGTGCAGAAATAATAAAGCTCGTCCGCACCTACTTATCCGGCAAATATTTAATTATAGAGTATTTAACGGTTTGTGAAGCTTCTCTTTATTATAAACTTTAGCAGATAGATATTTTCGTATAATTTTTCAGCAATGTCTATTTGAATAGGCCAATATCGTTACATACCTACTTTTAAGGGAAATGCGGTGTTGTAATGGTTACGAAAATTTTATGCCAAAAACGAAAGCCTTAAGAAGAAGGTCGTGGGCGTAATTCTTTAGTTCAACTAAAGACATGAATTGAATTAAAACCACGCACAAAATTCGAGAGCTTATACAAAAATTAGGCTTAAGTCATCAAACAGTTCTGGACTACTTAAAACAGCAAGAAAGATAAATAAAATATTGACAGATGGGGGCCGCTTGAATTGTACAAAAACCATAAAAACGAAAATATTTTTCGTTCATCAACTTGATGTTTTGTTAAAAATGTTCTTAGGTTTTCATGGGCCTTCAGAATCTTCTAGATTGAGTTTCAGAGATTTTCTGCTGATTTTCTACGACCTTTATGGCCGACATTTCATATGTTTATCATTGTGTAGTTGTATTCCACATCGGCCTTGATGTTGGATTCCGCATTGGGATCCGAAATATCCATAAACTTCTTAGAAACACTGCAATTATTCCCAAAGAACTCAAACCAGATAAATGATGTTAATTTCGTTAAATTGTTTTATATTTTCCTTTCCTCTTAAATGGAGTGGCTTAAAACAAAAACCCAATCGTATTTAAGTCTAATTTTAAGTTGAATTGAATGTTTTTTTACTAAAATTGTAATTAAATTACGAAGAATAAAATAAAAATATCTTTTTCACATTTTTCAAAGCCATGTATTCTAATGAGGGACCTTTTCAAAGTGTTATTTTTATCTTTTCAGGGAATCCTCTTCTTTTTCATCGCCTTGATCGCTTTATCACAGGCAGGTGAGATCGGACACGCAGGTATGATTGCAAACTATTGATATACACAACCGTTATGTAATAATAATCCTTATTTGTGATTTATACCTGATTATATCGATGAATAGTTACTAATTTTTCGTTATTCAACGGGCAACAGTTAAATCCCACTTGCCAATCTTTGATAAAATCAGGTACACATCTAATATAACTGTTATTATGTAACCGGTTAAAATAACGATTCTGGCCATCACTATTGCAGACTACTGGACTGTATTGTAAAAAATATATATACAGGGTGTACCAGAGCTAGCAGCAGAAACTTGGCCGGTAGATTCCTGAAAATGTTCAAGCAACCATGGCCTAATATCAGTAGTTATGGAGATATGCAATGTCAAAGTTTCCATTTTTTTTTCAATATTTCTGACTTATTATTTACAAGAAGTTGAACCATCATTCCAGTAACTTATATCGATTATGAAAAATTAATTTGATTCAATACAACTTAAATAAAATGATAAAAACTTTGTAAAAAATAACTTTTTTCAATTTTGGCAAGGTTATTATCATTTCATTCGACTTGTATTAAAGCGAATGAATTTTTCATAATCTACATAAGTTACTGCAATGATACTTCAACTTTTTACAAAAAATAAGTAAGAAATATTGAAAAAAAATGGAAAATTTGATATTGCATATCTCCATAACTATTGATATTAGGCCATAGTTGCTTG
This sequence comes from Agrypnia vestita, assembly GCA_016648135.1. Taxonomy (NCBI): domain Eukaryota; kingdom Metazoa; phylum Arthropoda; class Insecta; order Trichoptera; family Phryganeidae; genus Agrypnia; species Agrypnia vestita. Next base: position 96,242 of record JADDOH010013208.1, on the reverse strand, counting down.
AACATTTTAGACTCATAACATATCTTCAGGAATATAGCTGCCAAATTTCTGCTGCTAGCTCTGGTACACTCTGTATAGCTACCCTACGTTTAACTTACACGTTTCCTTTACAGGTAATGAGCATGGCGGCGGTGAACATGGCGGTGCGCACGGCGGAGAACACGGCGGAGAACACGGTAGCGAACATGGTGGCGAGCACGGTCATGGGGGAGAACACGGTGGACACCATTAGCCAACTATCTTTGTCATTTTTCGTCTAGTATTATAATCCTCCTCGACTTTATGTTTATTTAACCAGAAACTACATGTTGCAATAACCTTTACCATTATTTTCTGTGGAATGCGAAAATTATTCGGTTTTAATCATTCTACTGAAACGTTTTATTATATATTTCACCTTATCAACCATTAACAATTGACGTCAAAGAGTGATGATAACGCATGGATACTTAAAATGAATTTTTATTTATTAAATAAAATATGTGTTTAATTTTTGTTAGTTAAATTGTTTACCATTACAAATCTTGTATACATGTATGTAAGACTTTAAGAATTAAATAAATAAATTAATGATATTTTAATTCAAAATTATTACTATTTTATTCGGTTCAAAAATTAAAGGTACCTATATTTTATTTATGTTTCTGATGATTTTCACTATCTCTTCTGGCGTAAAAATATCACAGACAACAGTACCGAAAACTACCTTCAAGATTTTTATGAACCATTAAATGGAAGTTTATATTTCATAAAATCCTTCCAAGCGGTACACTTACAAAAAAGTTTAAGCATAACTTATACTATTCAATATAAGAACCGTAAAAATTAATATCAATACTTATCTAAGCTGTATCACGATCTTTTAATAATTTTCTGAATAGTGAAATCCAAAAGTTTGGTTAGTGCTCAACGCCATTTGATTTTCAGGCAAAGCGTTTGGCGCTCGTCAGTACGATAGCTAAGTATTTTTTTCATTTAAAATTGATTTAGTAAGCAAACTTGTCAGCAATAACTTAAAGCAATCAGAAAAAATAGTATATGTTTTTTTTTGATACATCATTCACGTATACGAACACTTTATGCATCGTTTAGTATGTTACATCCTTTCCCAAAAAGTTTAATTAAGTAATTAAGGATAAATTATAGAAGTCTCACATAGACGAAGATAATTTATACATGAGAAAAGTGGATGGAAGTCTCTTATACGATGGCTCAGGACTTACAAATTGTATGATCTGGCGTAAATGATCACTCATCAATACAACGTTCACCAATTCCATCGTAAGAACAACCAAATATTATCTGTTTTTTTTAAGTTCTATATATATCTTCGAGTCAAGAATCATTCATATATTCTATTGTCTTTGCTAGAGATTGGTGATTTTTGATGATGAACCCTCGAGATCATTCTATACATCACCAGTTTTAACGAGACAGTCCCCGTCGCTTCCAGATTACTCCAAACGTTTCCCGAATGTTGAAGGGCATCCCCGGATGTCATGAACTGCTCGAGAGACTTCGATCGTATTGTTGTCCTCGAGGGGCTCTGACTGTGCGCTATCATCTCGTTACATTTTTTTTTAAATAGAAATGCAAACACGGAATAGGTTTCACATCAATATTCTTACTATTTTCAAACTAAGCTAAAAGCTTGTGCTATGAAAATAGGACTAACTTGCTGGTCTGGAGTGAGATTCGAGCCCGCGACCTTTGGATCACGAGGCGTGAGTCCTAACCATAAGACCAACGAGCTACTCATAATATAGTGCAACTAAACATATTATGTAGCATAAATGTATAAAAATAACATCCAAGGAATTTTTTGAACATCCTTCGTATACATATATAAATTGTATAGGTAATTCATATATATAGTCTACACTGTCATCCAGGCGCGTGCAGTGGGAACATTTAAGCATGACTTTTTTGTAAACGTTACGACGTGAGGTTCTGATGCTCCCATCAGAACTCCTCGTCGCCACCAGTTTTGCTCAGTCGGAGAAGAATGGGACTCACCTTACTTCTACATTTCAAACTCAGGGTACTTCCGGTGTCGTGTACGCTGCACTTCAGCTGTCTCTCACTTTAACTTATTTTAAGTTGCAACAGTTCAATGACAAGGGTAATACAACGAAACATTATTTAGATGAATGTGAATTTATTCAAATGAATTTTAAACAGAAATTAATAGTGCCACAGAAGGTGACAATTTTTCATGAAGTATTTTTGGGAATTTTGCACATCGAAATCCCTTTTTATACAATAAATTGAGGTGAAAATTTAATTTACCACGCCTCGACATCAGCGCTAGCGGCCGCGTTATACAAGGATGGAAAAGACAGTGGAACTAAATACTTTTATACTACTGACGGTGACGCAGCGCGGGTGTCGGAAGCGCTGGCAATCACATTCTGTAGATTTAATTAAGACCTGGCCATGGCGCGAAACGCTCGCGTGGAAGAACCCACTATTAACACGAGGGTTCACAGGAAGGCTCACATCTTGCGTGCCGAAGTGTGAGATTTCGAATGCGCCATTTTGTAATATCGTCCCCGACCGCTGTGAAACTATCTGCAGTAGACCAAAGACATTATTTTTTTTCCATAGAGTATTCGCGGTACCTACGCGGTTAGAATTCAATTTTGGTGCAGATAGTTGGTGCGGGGATCGATAAATTCATTTCTTTAGATGTTTCGCGAAGAGGTGTGACGAACAGAGGTTGCTACGTCACAACGTATATTTTAGAAAAAAAATAGAAATTTAATATTTATGTTACAGATTTTTTGATATATCAATGAATGCTATGATAGCAATTGTGATAGAAATATTATAAAATATGTATATGTTGTATTCCGATTTTTTTTTACAAATAATTGGTTACGTAAAAGTCATGCTGCGATGTTCCCACTGCACGTCTCTGCTGTCATCGTATCTGAACCGTATCCCTAAACACTGGCACCGTATCGACATGATGATCCAAATTAATAAGATTAAATAGACACACAAATAAGATTCATCACATGAAAAAGAGATGGGAAAAAAGAAATCCTCATGTAAGTTGCATGCATTCAGACAAAATTTTGCGTAGGTACATATTTGTATAATTACTATTAACCTAACCTGGAAACGTGCCGCATTAGTTATAATTCGCTGATTTCATATTAGTTTTATATATTTTTACAACTGTCAAATTTAAATATTAAATAAGATAAAAGGACTTACTTGTTCCCTTACTTTATTGCTCCCCGAGACATGACACCAACCCGACTTATTAACCAGGCGAGTAACTTACCGCTAGAACAAACAAGACATATTTATCTCAAATAATAATCATGTTTACATTTACAGCACCCCTCGTATTAACTAACTAAGAACCTCGTATTTCTAACATTTATTTTGAAAAAAATAATTATTTTATAAATAATAATCTAATAATATGAATATCTTCAAGAATACGAAAAAAAATTAGACGTAGTTATGCAGAAACTATACAACCCACATAAAAAACCTGCCACAATGGCTGTCAGAATAATGTCACTCATATTTGATAGAATACATCCAACGCACATAGAACAAAATAAATACTGTATTTGTACATTTATACATTACGTAGAATGAATCCAATCTATAGAACACGTCATATCTTCGTAGTTTTTTTCTTAAAATTACATCAAAAAAACAAAATAAAATATCTCTACAATGAGCCTTATGCAAAAAAAATATGCGATAATGAATTAAATATCGACGTATTAGGTTTTTGTAGAGTGAAATCACATTCGATAGTGACCACCAGACCACACAGTGAAACAGGCAATGTCTATGAAGCTTTATCGACAGTCATCCAGAAGAAGGCCAAAATTCTCCTGGATGACTCAATGCTCCAAAATCCTACAGCGAAATGGCCTGGATGAAAGCGATACCCAGAACCGAAGAAGATACAGCCTGAGAACGAGAAGAGCCGACCCAACAGCCTACCAAGGCAATGAGTTGAGACTGTGCAAGGAAGAAGAAGATACCTAAAATTATATGTAAACATAAACATAATGTTTTGCTTTTAATATAACTGTAATTTATCATGTACCGAGTAATACATAGCTAAGATAATCTGCAACTCAACCGACTTTATATCTGATAAAGAATTTTTTTTTCATTTTTATATACATTTTACATTTTTCTAGGATAACCCGCGTATTGTAGTCTTAAAAAAGAGTTATTATGTACCCAACGTTTCGGACAGATAGCACTGGCCATTTTCAGAGGGATTTTCGCCTTATATTTCGAGTTCTGTTTAGAATTGGTGGCAAGCACACCCGTTCACTCCAGAACTCCACTTTGATCTCGACTTCTAATAAATTCGGTTCGGAAATCGACTAGCGAGAAGACGTCAAAGCTTCGTTTGATATTCTCGTAACAGTCGATTACTTCGCCCGAATAAAAATGGAATCATATAAATAAGTGAATTAATAATTCAAAGAGAATCATATCAAATATTGACGATTTATTAAGTCGTTGGGATAGTGAAATTGGTATCACGCTGTGCGCGAAACACAGAGGTCCGTGGTTCGAATCCAGGTTCCAGCATTTCATTTTTCATTTTTATTATTTGATATTTGTGTGTTTCTCTTTATTTCATTTATTTATTTTCGTATCATATA
>JADDOH010013208.1:0-91567 GCA_016648135.1 Agrypnia vestita | reverse complement strand
TATATACATACATGAATACAGTAAAACCCTATTAAATGAACCACTCAATTCACCACAATTCTAAAATAATCAAACCTATAAGACCCAAAATGTTAATTTCTTAGTAGATTAAAAATAATTCGTAATTCGTAAAATATCAACCTAGACCTTGCGCATATTTTTTGCTTAAAAATGACCTTCCCAAAATCCTTCAAAGTTTAAGACACCCAAAATATGCAGTTAAATTTTACGTGTAATTTCATGGTCAAATTCACTTTTTAGTAGGTAAACAAAAAGTTTAACGGTACTATGAGATAAACATAAAATAGTCGTGCAAGCATGGAAAGAATTGTAAACTTTAATATGTAACTAGCTGTGCCCGCGTGGCTTCGCACGCGTAGATTTTTAATACACTGTTTGGATCGTCATAGAACTTTCGCGAACCTTCTAGAACATTCTCCTTCCAGAACTTTAAAGAAATTTGAGAATGTACAGAAACCTTCTAGACACACCGATACATTCCGCCACTCAGTTTAGAATCTTATAGAACTTTCGAGAATTTTCTAGAACCTTCTCCTTCCAGAACTTTCTTCTAGAACAGGTTTTACCGGAACCTTCTAGACTCACCGACACAGCCTTTTTTGATTTCGCATATTTTCGATGTGACACCAAGGGCTATCCACCACCATAACAAGCAGTGAGTGGTTGTGGCTGGTTGTGGAGAAAACTTGGCGGATAGGGAAACACGGGTTTCTTTATATATATATATATTGATAATTGTAAGCCGGAAAAAATGCGTGAAGCAGCAAAACATTCAAGCTGCGGGCTTTGGCGTGGTGATATAGCTGGGTAACTTGTTGGTCTTGTGGTTAGGTTAGGTTAGGTTCTCTCGCCTCGTAATCCAAAGGTCGCGGGTTCTAGCCTCACTCCAGACCAGCAGGTTAGTCTTATTTTCATAGCACCAGCGTTTAGCTTAGTTTGAAAATAGTAAAAATATTGATGTGACATGTATTCCGTGTTCGCATCTCTATTTAAAAAAAAGATATTCACACAGCTTACTCCGTTTGGAATTTCTAGGTCGACGCGATTATTTATAACTTGCAACGTTCATCCATAATGAGATATGAAGCTTGATAATTACTGCATTGTTTCGGTTGTTTTCTTTCTTGCAAGATAACTAAAATGTTTTTTCGGTGAGGAATGTAATATAAGACAATTTTAAATTATACCTAAGAATCCATCCTTAATTTATGGAGAAGCCGGGTTGTATACCTAGTACCTACTTCTATAAAACTGATTTATTGATTAAACTTAATTTATAAATTAGTTTAATTTCTTCTTCAAAAACAGCAAAATAATTTTGTGTTGTAACTAAGTTTATTTTATAAATTACATTAAATTAGTTCTGATTCACTTTATTAACTTTCTGTATTACATTATTTAGTAGCGCAAAGCAAAATAACCTTTCTGCGTGTAATTAAGGGAATAAAAAATAATTTAATTATTAAAGCGATCAACAGGACATCATAATTTTTAATTATATATTTTTTTTATTCACGCTTCAACAAGCCAAGAGGCCTAAATACAGAAGCGAAGCACATCACAAAACACCTAAGCTTGATTAAATCACATCGATTAATTGTGACCTCACCGGGAATAGAACTCGGAACCCTCGGTGTGAGAAGCCAGTGCTACGAGGGCCGCCTAGTAAAATATATTTTCACTCCTACATCAATTTCGGTAATCTATAATTGAGAGTCTCGATATACAAAAACAAACTAGCAAAGTGCTTCAAACACTAACTAGTGATTCATTAGAACAACTAATTAACTAACGTCACGCCGTTTCCCTGCATAAGTAGGATGAGAGGATAGAACGTGACATTCTTCTGCCCTGGCACAACACTTTCCCTCTCATAGTTCAGTACATCTTCTCATGCATGTTTTCCGGTTGTCAAAGCTTTGAACAGGGCCATTCTCTTATATTTGGTTTATCTGATCAAGCCAGGTCTATCGCCCCCCTTTCCCTCTGTCCCTGATTCCTTCAACATTCACAAAATATTGACAATTCTAGCTATAACCCGTGAAAAATGACGTACTATTACTTTACAAAAAAAATAATATTTATATAAAAGGTTACGGACGTTGCAATAAGTTACGGACATACAGACAGACCACGAAATTTATATTATTTGAATACCAAAATATTTTTCTGCAACTGTTTCATGGTACATTGTTTCCGCCGTTTTGTACCTCACTTGACTAGTTTCTTGCTCGCTTCCCGCATTTCTGTTGCAGTTTCTGATACCTACCTAGTATTATCGTTTAATTTTTTTAAGTATTTTTGGAATATATGAGTACATACCATTACACGTACTGTTAAACATACTGATCCAATAGAATCCCCCCGTGAAATCTAGTATCCCAATTATGAGTGGCGTGCAATGGATATAAACTTAGGTTATGGTACGCATATACCTTTATAGGTATATACATATTTAGTATTTTTTTAACTGTATTTAATGAACTATTCTTAGTAGCTTTAATTCACAAAAATAACTGCACTATAAAAGAAGTATTGTAAACAAGGATTTTCTAAATAAATAAATATTTTATATATAGGTATTACGGCAAAAATTTTCAATTTATTTAGAAGACAATTTATGTATAATTAAATCGTGAATAATACTTATTTTAAATATACGTTTCTTTTCACAAAAATAAACCAAACATTTTATGATATCATCGATGGCTATGTCGTCTTAAATAAACATTTTCATATTGCGTATAAAATGTTCATAAACCAACATTTTATGAAGTTTCTTAATAAATTACCATAAACTAATCCAATTAAAGAATTTGAGTGATTGTTGAAATCAGTAATTCATATAAAAATAAAAAAAATAAAAGAACAAAGTACTCAACGTAATCATTATGATTTGACAAATGGAATTCACTATAGAAAAGAGAAATAGAATTCACACAAAAAGTTTAGGATCGAATTTGTAAAAAAAAATCAATTCTGCAAGTGATGTGCGCGCAGTTCTCACCTGACATTGGACCTTTCGAACAAAACACTCTACTATATGAAAAATTTACTTGTCTACTACAAAAAACTCATAGAGTCAAAATACACAGTTCAGGACGAGTTTTTTCTCGAACTTACTAGATCTATGGAACAAATTTGTTGGGCGCAAAGAAGTGAGATAAATTATGAATTGGATACAGAAAAGTCAGAAATAAAACATTTAGCCGTAGTACGAATTACGGCTAGAATTTTAAACCGACTTGTTCTTAAGATAAAGACTATTTAATTAATACTTGTTTTCCAGAATATTTACTAATGCACAGCCTTTTTACTAATATGCGCTGCATGCCACTGCCAATCATAATTTCGTTGTCTGTCGTAATTTCGCGTTGAAAAATTTTTTCTTTTTTTTCTTTCTTTTTTTTAATAATAAGTAAATATTTTTCCTTAGAACCGACATGTAAAAATAACGTAATTTTTGACGGGTTATAACTAATACATTAACACTTTTTAATCGACAAAGCAAATAAAATAACCAACTCGCTGCAGGCATCGCAATATTTTCAGCTGAGGTCGGGCGCGTGGTCGAATGATGCGTTATACCAACCGAACAGCATTCCTCATAAACTCGTATGACGACACACCTAATCGCTCCAACGACCGATTTTTCCAGTTATTTTATAATTAATTATTTTATTCTTAACCTTCATTTTACCTAACCGACAAAAAACATCTTGCCATCGGGAAATGGGGGGAGAAACGTGACAAAGTTTGTAAAAAATACAAATACAAAATTTTTCTAAACATAGAAAATAAATGATAAATCCTTATCATTTTTAAATTTGTTTAGTTCAGGTAACGAGGCTGTTATTCTGCTCAATTATTTGTCATCAATACAAGACCCCTATGTATAATTTTAGAATAAGAAATATAGATAATGAATTATACTTTATTTTTTATTATAATTTATTTTAATTTTTATTATAATTATAATTTATTTTAATGCGTACATATAAATATTCATTAAAACTTTGCGCCGCCTAGGTCACTAAAAGCGATTTTTTTGGCCGCGGCCTGTCGATTAATGCTTATATTTTCATAATTATTATAAATAATATTCAATTTATTACTTTTATATAAGAACAAGATTCTATCTACGTTATTGCCCTAAAATTGCAGTCTAGAATATACACTCTGATATAAATTAATAATAAAAATCCACATTTTCGTAAAAAAAAAAACGCCGAAATATGCATTTGTAGTAAATGTCCAGCCTTAAGGCGGCACATTCACTGCAAATGCATATTTCGGCGTTTTTCTCGACAATTTATGTCGACAATTTTCGACATGATTAAGTCATTATTTCGATTAAAATTAATAATCACGTCCCTCGAAAGCATGAGCCGCAGAAACAACTGAAGAACATGCCGTTAGAAAATTTGTTTTAAACAACAACAAAACAAAACAATACAACTCTAAAACAAGTGTTTAATAGTTTAATATTTAAAAATCGATTACGAATGTATGCAAAAAATATGTCTTAAATTGAATGTCTTAAATTTTTTTAAATTTACTTTTTACTAACATTGTTACCCCCCCCCCCCTCCCCCCCCAAATAATATTCCCACATATATTTCTATCAATACTAGACCCTCCAGTCTCCTGGATCGAGGTTCAAACCGCCGACGCTCGATCACTGCGCTAATGTTTTATCGTTAGGCGAAATAATAAGAAAAAAATAATTTAAAACATTTATTTACAGAGCAGTCTATCCCAGTCTCCTCACGTTCACCTTCGAATTAGTTCCAAGGATCGTTAAATGTTGCATTTCAATTTTTATGTGACAAAAAATATAGGTACCTCAGCCCATTGATCATATGTATAAATATACAGTTAGGGCAATATAAAATAGAAAAGAGCGTAATTTTTAACTATGTATATAAACAAAAATAATACTACGGTTCCAAAAACGCATATTAAGCGTGTATGGTTATTTTTGTTTGAAAGCAGTTCTCTGCACGGGTCTGAGACATAGGCCCAAATTTAGAGTCAATACTTGGATGATTTAAAGGTTAAGGTACGCCTTAAAAGCGTAATTTTCAGTACAAAATAACACTTTTAGGGCGTACTTTAAATAATCTCGGGTCACAGGACACAATGTGAGAGCCAGCAACGACCAGACTTACGCTGAGTACAGTTGCCGGCAAACTTCTTGAAATTCTTTGACGTGGTGGGGGAATGCGCAGATGATGAAATTTGGGTCTCGTTGGTGGAAAGGTAGATGCGCAAACTTCCCCCCACTACGCCGTAGAATTTCAAGATGTTTGCCGGTTACTGTATCAAACATGAAATATGTTCTATATATGTACACTACAGTAGGTACGAAGATTTGGATATTATGACATTTGAGAAAGGAAGACTTCGGTGGCTGGTTCTGTATAGAGAGAAGGACCGAACAATCACAGAAGTCACTACTGAACTCAGGAGCATGGGGAAACTAGAGCAAGACTAGGTATATTAAGAAAGTCCTCAAAGACATATTTACCCTACGGAACCAAAATTACGAATAAAAATACGGCGAATAATAGAAGTTTAAACAGGATTTTTTATGAGATTTTGAATGAAGATATTGTTGTAGGGTTTATTACGCTCAATAAATACACTCTTGAAATACTCATTTAAATATTTATTATACTATATTTTGTGCACTCTAAACATACAATAACATCATTTGAACACCACGCCCCGATTAGCAGGTGAGTCTGCGCTGGTGTTTAAAGTTCGAAAATCGGCCACCTAAAACAGAAAAATGTTGAATTTTTAGGTTCAATATTACTATTACTAACAACCGACTGAACTAGAAATTTTAATGTACATGCAAAAATAACAAAATGGCGACGAATAAAAAAAGGAAGAAAAAAATGGAAATTTTTTCACTGCTTTTTGCCTCTAACGTCAAAAGTTTTACAGATAGCGCGCACGCTGCCAGTATCAAAAAACAGCAAAAAATAGCGAAATCGTATAAAAGTAGTGAGATGAACATCAACTATCGGGCAGTGATTCGTCAATCAGGTTACACGCAAGGGTAATTATTAATTTTATTATTATGTCTCGTGAATTTTCATGGATTTCCGGCTAGTATTATTTTAAAATGCATACATACATTTTTGTAAGTTTAAATATATTGTATGTGGGGTATAAAAGCAAAAGCAGCAATAAATACCCAAATAAATTTAAAAAATGTTTTGAGTGCAGTTACTGAAGATTACTAATTTAAAATGTACTGAATTCTAGATTTTATGTATCTATCCCTTCCAAAACAATGTTTCCTATAAATTTATAGGCTTTGTTTCCTATAAAATCTCAAATTCAGTAGGTACATTGTAAATTGGTAATCCTCAAATCAATTTATTTTTGGATATTGCTGCCTTTGCTTTTATACTCCACATGCATATATTATTTACGATTTAAGAATATTATAGAAGTTATATTTCTACACATTAAGTATATATGTACTGCAATAATCTATTCATTTCGCTATTTGTTACGATTTCGCTATTTTGATTGTGGCAATATACGTACCGTATGCAACGTCATTTTCGAAACAATTATATTATAGATACTACTTTATTTCGCGTGAATTTTGTATTTCGTTCATTTCACCAAGTTCTGGAATATTTCCATATACGTTTAACAGTAAACTCATCAAATTCAGTTATTTTCTATCAATCAATGAACATTGTGGCATCCTTGAAAGCAGCGACAAACAAATATATTATGTATTCGTGGTATTGAGGTAAATCCTGTACTAATTAGCTGAGAATTTATGAATATTACTTTTGCCCAGCCTCAGGTATAAAAACTTCCAGCGGCATTATTTTGAAACAGTCTTCTCCTTTGTAACGGTGTAAAATCAAGCCACAATGGCCAAGTTTTTGGTAAAATCAGTTTATTATTATTTTTAAACTTATAAAACAATACTCAGTGATACATTCAACCAATTGGATGTGTACTCTTGCAATAAACGATGATTGAATTGGAATTTTGTTAAAATTATACAATTGTGGGGTATAAAAGCAAAGACAGCAATGCCCGAAAAAAAATTTAATACAGTCATCGAGAATTATTACTTGATAATGAATTGAATTCGGTATTTTATGGGAAACATAGCCTATAAATTTGTATGAAACAGATAGGTACATAAAATCTAGAATTCAGTACATTTTTTAATTTTTTGGAGACCTACCTACTGCTGCCTTTGATTTTATTTCCCGCAATTGTAACAATATGTGTATTTGGAAAAATATAGAAACATCCTACTTCTGCCCAAAAATCAAGTTAAAATCTGTTATTATTACTGTCACAACTTTTTTACTTAAATAAATTAAAAGAATCAACATTATTATAATAAATGATATAGTTTGTGTCATTTTAGGAAGATATAGGTACTTATTTCAAATACGTACCTCAATAAAGTCACCTGATGAATAAATTTTAATCATACAATACACCTTTCCATACAAAAATGTGATACAACATGTAATAGAAGACATTATGAGAAAAAGTGTTGAATCTCGCTCACATTGCCAGATGATCACCTTCATTGATAAGACATCAATTGATACTTTGTATTGCAAGATGATAATATTAATTAACTCTAAACTAAACCTGTACTACACATAAATTGTGTTATTTTTTCTACTATTATATTTTGAGAGGAGCATTCCCTCAGTCCCTCTCATCGTGAATTATTTATAGCATATAATTATTAATATGAAGATAACAGGAACTGCTCCACGTAAAACTAATAAAATAACTCAATGGTGTACAGAATAAAGTTTTTTTTAATGTAAACTAAGATTATCTATTTTCATACTTTAGAACGTATTATCGAAGTGGTTCTCTCAAATGTATCAAATATATTCGTTGTTGTTTCCTATAATTACCTTATTCTCTACCATAATATATATATATACTAATATACATTTCCTTATCATAATGTTTCTTATGCATTATATTACATAATAATCGTCATCGCTTATAGTACAATTCTCACTTTGAGAATATTTTTCAATGTGATGCGAAGAAAGTTCATTGACATTAAACATTTGTTTTTTCGCGACAAGCACAGATTTTGTTTAATGAAATTTAAAATGAATTAAATTTTAATAAATACAAGTTTTAACCCGTCAAAAATGACGGTATTTTTACATGACGGCTCCTAATGAATAATTATGTATATATTTTATTAAAAAAAAAATCGAAAAAAATATTTCGGAAAAAAGCGTTGTTTTAAATGTGACAGCTGTTTCGGATTTCTAGGCCATTACCAAACAGTGGGTATACCACGTATAATAAATAGACTTATTTATACGATAAGATTTAAGTTACCCCTTCCTGTAGTAATATTAAATTCTTTTTTCCCCTAAGCACATATCATTAAAGATTCCCCGGTTTCTATGTTACGCTGAATTATCTATTTTAAATAATACATGTGTTAAAATAATTTATTGAAGTGTATTTTCCAAAATATTTAAACTGATTTTTTTTAAATTATAATTTTAATTATTTTGTTGCAGCTCTTCGTGACTTTCGTGGCTTTGGCCGCATTTGTTTACGGTAGTCCTTATGGAGGGAGTGGTAAGGAACATTACTATTTCTTAAACAATATTTTTATTTTTATTAAATGTTCTGAAAACACAATTACGGGACTTCGTCCACAGAGAGATAATTATTAATCAAGATAAATTATAAAAGCCTCACAGAGACGAAGCTATTTATATGGAAAATGTGTAGGTATGTAAGTCTGTATAGGGTGGCCCAGATATCTATGTATACTATGTCATGTGAAGGACTTTAGATGTCTCTAGCATAGTCCACTCGAATATACAAAGTAAACTGATTTGGAACGTAAGGGTATATAACTTTCAAAAATTTGTGGATGTTCTTGTGGTGGAATTAGTAAACGTTACCTTGTGTAGAGTGATCACTTAAGCCAACTCATACAGGTCGTAACCCCTGGACCACTCCATAAAACCTTTCAAACACGTTTCTCATATAAATAACTTCATCTCTGAGATAAATCTGTAATTTATATTAATTAATTACTATATCTCACTGTAAAATTAAATTATTTTTTAGAAGTACCTTTTGCATCAGATCAGCCAGCAAATTTGCAGTAGGCAACTTTGTATCTCACTTATTCACTAACCATTTTGAATAAGTTTTCTTAACGAATGGGGGAACTTTTAAAAACTCACCCGAGTTTGAATTATTATCGAGAAAATCCATAATTTATTTGTTGTGACAATACTGATAGAGAGTTCAGGCTATTATTACGGTTATTAGGCATATTTAAGTGTTAATCAAAACGGATATTTTATACGTATAAACGTATATTTCACTGAGATGCGAATCTCGACGTCGAGATTTACTTCTCAGTGAAATATACGAATATCCGTTTTATTTAACACATGAATACTCATAGAGATATTAATGTCTGTGTTCTTAAGTAAAGCTAATATTTATATAATGTTTAGAAATATTTTATTTATTATTATTGGTATATGCGTAAATTTATATTTATATATATATATATATATATTATTATATATATATATCTAGTAGTTAATATATATATATTATATATATATATACGTTTCAAAGATCTGTTTAATATTTATTGATTTATTGACTTACATATGATACTTTTAATTGCTTTTGTTCTTCCTACGGATCTAATACAGGTCATGAACATGCAGGGTTCGGAGGAGGACACGGAGGAGGACACGAACATGGGGGATTCGGAGGAGGGCACGGACATGGAGGATTCGAAGGAGAACACGGAGGATTCGGAGGGGGACATGGAGGATTCGGAGGAGGAATCGGAGGAGGAGGAAAGGGAGGATTTAAAGGGGATCATGGTAAGGACGGGGGTCATGAACATGTAGGATTTGAAGGCGGACACGAACATGGCGGATTTGGAGGAGGACACGAGCATGGCGGATTCGTTGGAGAACATAATAAGGGAGGTTTCAAAGGAGATCATGGAAAAATCGGGAGTCATGGACAAATAGGATTTGGAGGTGGACACGAACATGGCGGATTCGGAGGTGGACATGACCAAGGGGGCTTCAAAGTTGATCACGGAAAGATCGGGGGTCATGGAAAAATAGGATTCGGAGGTGGACACGAACATGGTGGATTTGGAGGTGGACACGAACATGGAGGATTCGGAGGTGGACACGAACATGGTGGAGGTGGACACGAACATGGAGGATTCGGAAGTGGACACGATCATGGGGGCTTTAAAGGGGATCACGGAAAGGGAGGGTTTGGAGGTGGCCACATAGGTGGACACGGCCATCATTAAAGTCATAAGAATAAACAAATAATTTTAATACAATGACTGACTTTCGTATTATGTTCTCATTCTATTCCACATCGGTAGACGAATGAAAGTTACTGGGAAAATGTTAAAATGTTCATCTGTGTAGCAGATTTCAGCACATTGCTTTTTATGTATTAGCGATTATATGATTACATCAAAAAAAATACTAAACATAAACATGAAAACTAAAAATAAATGAAAAGAAAAAAAACATGTTTTTTATTTTCTTACTTCAATAACTAAGTATTTTAAAAAAAAAACATTTATTTTGCATATTATACAATACATATTGAGGAGTAAAGAAATGTAAATATATATGAATATGCAGGGTCTCCTGTTGAACAATGAACCACCCAAATTTCTAACCACCATAGCTCTTAATTATTTATACAAAATATACTGTTAACTGAAATAGTCATGAGAGAGTTCATTCATCAATTCCATGAATATCATTTTACTAATGATATTCATGGAACGTTTCTTTTTTTTAATGGATTTTGGGTCACTGTGTCCACCCTCTGGTACACAATTAACCAGGTTTGTGTGACACAGTGAAGCATGTATAGATTGATCAACAAAGATAATTAAAAAAATAAAAAAATAATTTTCTTATAATATGAATGCGCTAAAAATGGTGTAAGTATTGCGTGTGTTTCCATTGCCAGCACAAAAAAAAAACAAATGGCGAAATCGTATAAAGTAGCGAGAAGTATGGAGTGTTTTAAAATATATGCAGATTATATTTAAACATTAAATATTATCTACTGTGCATTTATTATGTACATAATGTACAAAACAAAATGTATGTACAAAAATGTACATATTTAATATTTATACACGTTTACTTTTAGTTTACAATAAACGTATACGTGTTTTAGAATAATATGTGAATTTGGCCATTTTTTATTTTGGTGGTGGCCAATCCGGTGGCTCATTGCGCATGCGCGGTATGTGTCAAACGCTTGAAATGTCGATGTTTAACAAATATGTCATTACAGGAATGTTGTCTCCAAATCAAATACATATTTCAGCAGCAATTAAAAATGCATAATAAGTATAGCGACTTTGTGCGACATAGCATAATTGATTTACAATGAAATTGTGTTTGACATCTTCAGATCTTTCTTTAAATTTAGTGCTAGAATATTCTTTTTAAAATGTGATGTTTTGTTTTGGGAAATACGAAAAAAGTTTTTTCCAGATTAGAAGAAAAAGCACCACTTTGAATATGTTTTTTAATACGGTTATCTGGCAAAGAGTGTTAATTTGACAATTGACAATAAATTTGAAAGCAAGTTTGTGTGTTTTAG
The DNA here is from genome assembly GCA_016648135.1 of Agrypnia vestita. Taxonomy (NCBI): domain Eukaryota; kingdom Metazoa; phylum Arthropoda; class Insecta; order Trichoptera; family Phryganeidae; genus Agrypnia; species Agrypnia vestita. The sequence continues at coordinate 79,861 of JADDOH010013208.1, read as the reverse complement.
TGAAAGCAAGTTTATGTGCCTAGAAAGCCGCCCGCAGGGCCTAGCAGCAAGCAATCGGCGATATTGTTGTTCTATTTATTATATAAAGAAATAACACCAAATTAGTTGTTGTTTTATTATTACAGTGAAATTTAATTGAAAATTAAAACAAAACATATTTTTTCTCCTCGGCTAATTTATTTTGGATTGCATCCTCTCTAAATAGACATTGCTTTACTTTATTAAGTTCCGTGATTACCTTATTTTCTTTTGTGAAATAACACATTTTCGGAAGTATCTATCTCCATCATACTTGTTCCTGAAGTTCTATGTCTTTTCAAACCGAAGTTGGGTAATTGTTGAACATCCCCTTCCCAAATGTTTTAGGTTAATCTTAACCTAACTAACCTAACTTAACCTAACCTAACTTAACCTAACCTAACTTAACTTAACTTATTTATCCAATATTTAGTTGATTAACGCTACATGCACTACATATTTGACGAATATGCGTACCTTGGTCATGAGATAAAGCTGGGAAAAGAAAACCAAACAGCAGAACTACCGAGAAGAATAGGTCTGGGCTGGGCAGCATTTAGTAAATTGAAACACTTGTTTGAAAATAATGAAATCCCAGTATGCCTGAAAAGAAAAATGTTCGATACATGCATCCTACCGATGTTGACATATGGCCTAAAAAAAGCAACACTAACAGAAAAAAGCATACACAAATTAAAGCGTACACAGCGGGCCATGGAAAGGCAGATGCTCGGCGTGAGCCTTCGAGATAAAATCAGAAATGAAGAAAGATGCCGAACAAAATTTTTATATATTATGGACCGTATTCCGAAACTAAAATGGCAGTGGGCTGGACATATGGCTCGACCGGAGGATACTAGAAGGGCACCCAGAATCCTAGAGTGGAGGCCCTGGAAGAAAAATAGAAGCGTTGGAAGACCTCCCAAAAGGTGGTCTGATGACATAGTCCAGACCAGAAGAACCTGGATGCGAAGGGGGAGAAACAGAGATGAGTGGAGGAAAATGGAAGAGGCCTACATCCAGCAGTGGGGGGAAAAAGGCTGAGAAGACGAAAAAGAAAAAGCACTACACATATATTCAAAGAAGTACATAAAGCATACCTACAAAGTTAACATATTTAGATAGGTACTCGTAATATTGAACTGAAAGTTTCTTACTTTTTTTTCAATTTTTGCTGCTATTTTATGCCAAATTACCCGTCATACAACCTCGCGTGAGCACAAGCTCACTGCTGACTATGCAGAGGGAGGGGGAAGACGGTGCGGGGTTGCATTTTCAAAATATAGGCATGCTTACATGTGTACTAGTGTTGCTCATTGTAAAACATGTGACCCTATTAAATGAAAATAAATATGTATTAAATGAATAAATAAAAATGTAAGTATCGTTATTTTAATTAACGTCTTTTAGACAAAACATGGCAAGTTAGCGATTTAAAATTAATTGTGTTTTTTATTTATTTATTTATCAGTCCTGGTTTAATGAGTGATAATATTATTAACTAATAATTTGTTGGTCCACCCTGTACTTTAAAATAAACAAAAATTTGTATAATTAAACACATTTTGTAAAATCGTTGAATGATTATTGCATTGCCATCCAGAATACGTCTCTCCGACAAATATTGATTACAAGTGAAGCATACAAAAGCATGTAAATTATAATAACAGCCACGGATACCCGTGTTTTTTTATTATCCAAGGTAAGCTCCATCTTACCTCGGATAATCGGGGTTCTATTGTACCGCTTCTAAAAACTATCGAGGACTTCAGGGTATCGGTGAATCGAGGGTACCTACCAAACACAGGAAATATATATCTCCTAATTTTGACAATACATACCTATGTATAACGATCACCTTCGATTTATTTTACAGTGAACAAAAAAAACTTTGGCTTTTGTAATGTTTTCCGATCCAGAATTGAATATATTAGGAGTCTCGGCGATATCTGTGTCAAAACATATTCATCTGTCAAGTAAACATCATTTGAATCTCAAAATCACAATGAAGTTATTCGTAAGCAAATTTACCTTATTATAAAAATGTTGCATGTTTTGCTGTATAAACAAAACAAAGTAAAATATTTTGAATTTTGAATATAAATTAAATTAAGTTCTTTGCATAAAGTCATATATTCTAACAGTTTGTTAAGGCTCAGCAAGTAATGACAATAAATCTAATACTTACAAAAGAATTTTTAAAGAATTGACTACCTGTAAAGTACTTAAATATTATTCATATTCACATACATATGTAATTCAATGTGGCCACGCATGACTCTAAGAAATTTTTATGGAAGTTATTGTGCGTCCGTCTTGACGAAGATGCAGTGAATGGAGACCCACCGCATTCCCAGGGCAGTTTTATGAACGAAAGCTCGGCCCTACACTAACGTTGCCAGGTTGACATTTTTTTCTCTAAAGGCCATCTCCGTGCCAAGTCGTGTAAAGGGCGACCCGAGAGGCCCAACAAAACTCCATTCACTGTCCCACTCCCACCAAATGCCCTGACGAAGATACAGTTGGATTGTATAATTGGATATTGCTGCCTTTACTGTGATGTTTCCGTCTAAAACCGACATCAACTCACACTTTAGTATAAAGCGGTCATTTTGCCACGTGACAAATCCATGGGTTTGACGGTTGAAGTGGATGTTGCTGCCTTTGCTGTTACGCCCCTCGTTTAGTCTAAATCTAATTTCGGTACCAAACTGCGAAATTTGTAAGCCCGAAACAAAACATCAAAAAGTTCCGGGCTTACAAGTACTATTTTTTATTTTGATTCTTGTAACTAATAACATATTGATATTTTTTGTGATATTTCAGAATATTTTCTTCTTCCTATTTTTCATCTTGATCGTCATTTCCCTGGCTTCAGCGGGGGGTGGGGGGGATGGAGGTAAGAACGTATTCGAGTAACTGCTCGATCATATTATCATAAGTTGCCTATCTAAAAATAATCGTTCTTCGAACAGCTTAGTGAGAAAGCTTTTAGTTACTTCAGAATCGAGCGAATACTAACTAATAGAACTAAAATTATAAAGGTGACTTTAGTTAAATAAAATCATATTTAGAATATTTTTAATGAAATTTAGAATTAACTGTGCTTATTCGCTAAAACCGACCGGTATCGCAAAACATTTTCTTCATCAGGGTGATAAAAAATCAACCCGAAACATAAAATCATTATGTTTCGGTTTTAAAAATTCAGTTTTGTGAATTATACAATTTATGAGAAGATTAAAAAACACAATATTTTTGCATTTAATATTAAAAACTAAATCATATTTGGATATATTGGATATTATTATCCATTAACCAAAACACCTTATTACAACTACATTATATAATAATAACTACAAATATATAAATAAATATATCGAGTAGGTAGGTATTACTTAGATTATATAAAACAAAATAGGAATATTTTGTTTAATATTTGAGTCAATACTTCATGCTTATCTTTTTATTTTTATAAGATTAATTCGGTAGGTACTAAAGTTTTTTAACTTCTTTAACTTTTACTATTTTCTCTATTTTAATAAACAAATAATTATTTTTCTGTCACAGGTGGAGACAAAAGGGATGGTGGTGATAAAGGCGGGAATGGCGGAGATAAAGGCGGGGATGGCGGAGATAAAGGCGGGGGCGGCGGAGGTAAAGGCGGAGATGGTGGAGGCAAAGGTGGAGATGGCGGAGACAAAGGTTACTACCGTTAATTCTTGGTTAACGCTTATAATTTTCGAGTTATTACATTATTATTAACTTAAAAGCTGTGCTTATTATTAATATAAAGTTGTTAAAATGAAGTGAAGAATACTGCGTACAGTAATCATTAATTATGATGTATTTATTTTCTTATTTCAATTATCCAACCTCTTCTTTATTATTCTGAAATATTAATTTATTATTTATTAAAGATAAATATACACTAATTACTTAAATTTATGAAAATATTCTAAGCAGTATGTAAAATTCTAAGTATGTAAAAAAAACATTTTGAATTGCTTTCAATTTAATTGATCTAATCAAAAAATATACATTTGTAGGTAGGTTTTTTAAGAGTTAAAAGTGTTTTTAATTTTCGCTGTATTTTGAAATGTGATTATATATTTACGAATAAACAAAAACATGTATTATTAATTAAGTTACGTACATTTGATTCACAGTTATCTGATTTACTCTTATTAAATAAATAAAGAGTTTTGTTAAATTATCAAATATTTTTATTCCTAGACAAAAAAACTTATAAGCAGAAAAAAAATTACATTCAAATTTAATATTCGAAGATATTATTTTCTGCTTACTTACTCTCTGTACTAAATAAGCGCCATATTCGAATGATATTCTAACCAAAAAATATAATTCATCTTGAAAATTTACATTCACAGATTATTTTGAACTATTGATAATATTTATGCTGTACTGTTAGGTAATCAATGTTTGGAACCAGTTGATGATTTTGTGTACTTGAAATTTTGTAAGGTAGTTTTTACTAAAGATTAATATAATCCTAGTTGAAATAACCGATCCTTAAGCGTATACATGGCAAATCTTTCAATGTGGCATATGGATCGTTTGAAAATCAATCTAATCGTAATGTATAGATTCAAAAGGGGATCTCTTTGGTGGTATGGCCTTGTTGAACGAGAAGGACGGAATTGTAAAGATGTCCGTAAACGACTTCACATGGGTATTCACACCAGATACTTGAAGATGGTCTTGTTAGAAGGCTCTAAAACCGACGAGCTAGCATGATAAGATAAGCGAGAGTAACACAGAAGAGTGTCGCACCATCCTCTCTGCCTACGTAAGTAATAGGTTTCTGTCATCATAATAAATAAAATTTATGGTTTTGATAAGTTTCTGCCATCATAATAAATAAAATTTAAGGTTTTGATAGGTTTCTGTCATCATAATAAATAAAATTTATGGTTTTGATAAGTTTCTGTCATCATAATAAATAAAATTTAAAGTTTTGATAGGTTTCTGCCATCATAACAAATAAAATAAATTTTCGGAGCATTTCTCATGTATTTATTATAAAATATATTTCACAAATTATACAGAATCACAGTTTGATAAATTAGAAATTTTGGAAATAAGAAAAGCGTCTATAGTAAATTGAATATTATAAATAACTAGGTTCTTTTTAAATTTTTAAATTTGTCGTCTTCTTCTTTTAAATTTGTTTTCATATTATGTAGGTACTTCATTATTATTCATTTTCCATATATATATTTTTTTGTTTTTGATTGTCTATACTTCGATTTTTGAATTTAATTTGTTAGTATACAATTGTATTCTAAACATAAGGGGCCATGGGCTCTGAAACATGTTGATATTTTTCAATACAAGTGGCGAAAACAAAGTTTATTTTTATTAATTAAAAGTGTTAGTCATCAACCAATTGAATTAGTATTAATTGGATAGAAATTTAAGGTCATTTGTTGTTTTCTTCATTCTTAAAAATTTTTAGCGGAAAATAATAGCGAGCATAATCTAAAATCACTGATTAGATAATTAACAGCAGTCATTGTAAATCATTAGAGCAAAAAGTACTGATTAGATTCCTGAAATTTTTTATTTTACCTGCCTAATGGTAAAAAACTAATGATGCAACGAATACGAATACGAATATTCGTATTCGCCGAATAGTACCTAGATATTTACCGAATATTCGTATTCGCCGAACATCATCACGAAATTAAAAACACACAATTTATAACTGAACGCAATGCAAATTACGATTTGGCACCGTGTATCCGAACACACCTATGCACTCTACTATCGTGGATTCCCCTAACATTGAATGATGGATTTGTCGAGTTCTCAAGTTGTCAATTGTTAATTGTTTCACAGCATAATATGAATCATCTAGTTTCGTTGGGTTATTAATAAGGTAAGGTGCTCATTTCATTTTGTAATACGTATTGTTCGTTCCATTTTATTTCCGTTGTGCGTAAAAGTGTTAACTATTATAAAATAATTTCAAATTAAATATAATAACATGACCTCTCGTAAGCGTGAAAAAAGTGATAGTTATTATCGACCGCTGGGAATGTACAAACGGATAAAAGAAATGTTGCGCTTTTTGAACAAAAATTTGCCGGTGTTATATTTCAATTATTAAATCTCTTAGTAAAGAAAGAACAGTGGTGTATTATTTATTATCTTGTTGAATTATTCGTATTCATATTCGCCAAATAGTAGGCTTAATATTCGTATTCGTATTCGTGAAAGTAGTATTCGTTGCATCACTATAAAAAACCAAATTAAATTAAGTTGTACATAATATTAAAATATAATCATCCTCAAATGTCCCTATATATATGAATGTCAAATTTCAAAAATTATTTTATTCGTTTTAGTATTTCGTTTGTATAATTATGATACATTTTTAGTGGCTTTTTTAATATATTGTGTTCATTAGAAGATTATAGATGATACACATGTGTGTAATACTACCACTAAAATATGCATAATATATGCGAAATACTAGAAAAATTAAATACGACCAACACAAAAAATCTGAAAGATTAATATCTTTATATAATATCAAAATACCAAAATGTAACACCAAACAATATCAAAAAAAATTATATATATTTAGGAATAAAGAATTTCAATAGCCTTCCTACAGATAGAAGATAACAGAGATCAAATAAATAAAAAAGAAATTAAATTAACAATACAAAAAACAAAATTAAATCATTTTTTAAACACATGTTTACAAAATAAGTATTCACGTAAAAGTGTGTCCCTCTCCTAGTACAATCTCTTTTTGGAGATGTATAGCGAATAAAGTTTATGTATTTTAATAGACTAAAATAAAATGAAATGTAATAAATTGTAAGTTATATTTAAAAATAAATAAATAAAATATTAATAACGATACATAACGTAAATGTAATGTTTCGATAAAATGTATTTCATGAACAACCTTCTCGAAAGCCCGTATTGGTTACCAGGAAATGTTTTTGGGTGCTATTGTTTTGTTCTATTTACGCGAAAAAAGGGTATATAATGGTGTCACTGAAAACAATAATCAGAAATCATCCGACTGTCACTGATCTATCATTCGATAACCAAGTTAACCAATTAATCGATAATCAAACCGATCAAAATGAAATTCTTTGTAAGTACTATGTTTTAATAAATTTATTTTACTTAATCTATAAGGAATTCTTCTTATGGAAATCTATCTGGTTTTTTTTAATTCGTGCAAAATTTTATTATTTTTTAAATATATGAAATCGATGGATTCAACAAAATTATCATTCATAGGCTTTCAGAACAAGAATTCCCACCAGTATCATATTTTCCACATATATCAACCAAAGTTTTCATTATCTTTTTTTATATTAAAGTGCTTACAATTGCTACGAACAGTATAAAAAATATTTTCACCTTTGTTAATAAAATGGAGTGTGCGCTGTAATAATTTGATTACCTATTATAATGTTTAAATCATTTATTTTGATCTACCTAAATTCATTATTTCGAATAAATCAATTGTAGATAGCATTTAAAATTTTATAGTTTCAAAATTCCACTTTTTGATAGTTGATGTGTCGAGAAAGATTTTTTTGATTATGAGAATATATAGGTATATATTGATACGAGAATTTTTACTGAAAACGCCAAAACTACAAAACTCCAGTACAAGCAAAAAACCTTTTTTGAAAAATGAATACTGCTCGAAGTGTTACTTTTCGAAATCAAAACATTATTGTAGAAATGTTCGAACGAATTACGAAAGGATTATTCTCAAAAATAAAAAAAACGTTAATTATTGTTAGTCGCTTATTAGGTTTAGACGCTTACAAAAAATTGCTTTCACTGTTGATATGTACCTGAATTTATAAAAAAATGTAAAACATGTTAAAAATAAAAAATATCTAATCATCTAGTATGAAATATATATATTATGTTTATAAGACATCGGTATTTTATGCACGTAAACAAATATAAATTGAAATGAAATTTACCTACTCATTAATTTTTACGACTATTTTATTTAAGTTTAATATTTTTTCAGGGAATCTTTCTGTTCTTGTTCCTCACCATAATTGCTATATCCCAAGCGGACGGTGGTAAGTACAGAATTGTTTTTGAATATTAATAATAACTAATCTTTCAAACTAAAAATATGAAAATGTGACATAAAAATCTATTTGAAAATGATTTGCATACCAAACTAGCGAGCCGCGGTTTTTTTTTTATCGGTTTGAATGAGGTATTTAGATTGAATAATAATTTAAAATATTTGTTTAGGAGGTAAAGAGTGCCTTCGTTTTGCCCAGACCCTAAAAGGATAATGTATCTAGAGAGGCAAGCTGGAGTGACTTTCTATTTTTCAAGATATTAGAGTCTGACCAACATTTGTTTAGGAATTGAATGCGTGCTCGATTGTATTCGAGAACAGACAGTTTTTATTATATTTAACATTTAACTTACTTTTTATTTAAATGTCCAAAACTCTTCATAAGCCATTTTCAATTTCAGCACGATAAAAAAATATTTATCCCCTTCAAATAAATCTCCAGAATACCGAATGAACATAATCGAATAAATACGGAATACCGAATGAATTTTAATTTTCTTGCGTTTAAATAAAAAAAACTCGTTAAAAAAGTGTTTTAAACCACATATTTAAGGCTACCCAACCAGCTTTCTATACTAATAATAAATTTAAAAATAACATATTAAATAATAAAGATAAGGATGATTCTTTAAAAAAATGGGTGTTTACAAAATGATTTGCAAATATTGTAATTATTTTTATATAGGAAAAAGATGTAAAAAATTTTGATATCAGAATTAAGAAACACTTGAGTTGTTTAAGTATAAATGATTATTCCGAAATTGCAAATCATCTTTTGGTTATGGATCATTATTTTGATACTAATAAGGGTTTACAAATTTTACATACAAATTATACAGACTTACAGTTTAAAAAATTGAAATTTTGGAAATAAAAAAAGTGTTAACAGTAAATTTAATATTATAAATATCCAAGTTTTCTTACAAATCTTTTAAATTTGTTTTCGTGTTAGTACTTAATTATTATTCATTTCTCATTTTTTATTTTTTTTTATTTTTTTATCATCTGTATTTAGATTTTTGATTTTTAATTTGTTAGTAGTATACATTGTATCCTGACGAAGGGACCATTGGCCCTGAAATATGTTGATATTTTCAATATATAAGTGGTGAAACAAAGTACATTTTTATTAATTATACACATATTTAATGTGTTAATACCAAGTAAAATATTTTAAATAGTCTAATTTTTTTTGCAAATAATGTTTTTTTTTCACATTAGTTCCTAATTAGTTATTCAACTACCTTATATTTATTTTTTGTGTATTTTTTCGTATGCAGATGAAGGGACCATTGGCCCGGACACATGATGATTATTCAATAAGTATTGATTTAAAATAACTATTAAAATAATAAAATAAAATAATAATTTTATAATGAACGTGTTAACTGGTGAGGTCACATTATATTTATGTGATTTTCTCAAGCCTGGATGTTTTGTGAAGTATTTTACTACATTTATTGGGCCTCATGGCCTATTGTAACGTTGAAAATTAATATCACTTAATAAAATTAATTAAAAATTAAATAATTGCGTAAACAATATTATTGTCTTATATCATGCACGACTCGATACTGAATTATTTTAACTAGGAAACACTATTATCCCAATAATAATTATTTCGTTGTCGGTGTGTTTGTCTGTCCGTAGCTTAATTTAAAAAATTTTAAGCCGAGCAAAACACATTAACGGCGTCGCTGGAGAAACCCACTCCTCCACAAACACCTGACGCAGAATTTTTCAAACTTTCACTTCACGGTGAGCTCCGGACCCAAACGGTTGTACGCTTTTTGGAGAAGCAGCTCATCGACAAGGCGCCCTGAAGACGAACAGTGAGATCTGTTCGAAACGTCGGCAGACGACTGGTCCTGACGACCAGAATTTGACGCGGGTTACCCCCAAAGTAGTTAGAACTAACACATATTGTACCCGTGAAAGCCTTCGATTTAACATATATATATATAAAAAGAAGAAAAAAAACAAAAATGTTTTTTAAATTAAGCTACGGACAGACAATATATATTTTGTTTTTTATATATATTTTTTTCTTATAAATAAATAAATACTTATTCTCTAGGAACGGACATGTAAAAGTACCGTCATTTTTGACGGGTTTGACGGGTTGGCTAGTCATTAGTAAATATACAAAGATTACATAAATAAGAAAAAAATAGAAATATAAAAAAGAACGGTATCCATGAAACTATAATCTTTAGTTATATGTCTTGTCTTTCCTATCTTCTACGAGTTTTCGACACCATTTAATACATTTTTTTAATATTTATTAACTTATGTTTTTCGTACACAATGAAGTGAAAACTAGTCTATAATATGTTAATATAATTTTAACACCATATATTTTTAACTAGTCTATAATATGTTAATATAATTTTAACATAAATTTAATTAATTTTAACAATTTAAACAAATTAATATAATTTGTTCACGATTTACAGGCCATAACAACCACGGGGGGAGTCACGGAAACGGACACGGACACGGTGGAGACCACGGTCACGGCCATCACTAGACATCCACCAGCCAAACCCTCATCCCGCAAGCGCAGACCTTCAGACTCTGAAACCAATTACAATACTTAAGACAAAAAATAGCGAGATTCGATAGGAAAATTACGATAATACGGAATATGGAACGCAATTAGTCAAAGAGAGTAGTTTTTATTGCTAAGTTGCACGCACGAAGAAGTTGACACTCTTTATTTTGCAATGCTTGCCTTAAAATACGTACGTGTGCTTTCCTGCTATCCCTTCCCGTAGAAAACGTAAATATAATTTAACCCTTTAAAATTCCCACCAAATGAGCCAATCAGTTCAATATTAAGAGATTATTAAATTAAATAAAAACGTGATTTCTTAAAGCGTAAAAGTTATCATGGTAAAATCAATAAGCAGAGTCCCTTAAGTAATTGTTTAGAGCCTATTGTGGCCTAATATTGTGGCCAAAACTAATTATTTTTCAATATTGTTTCGTTTTCTATTTTAACGACCATATTTTGTCTTCCTCACACACGCACAGATCTTCACCGATAACACACACATGCATACTCTGCCAAATATCTTCATCGATGCAAAGCAATGTTCTATGATTTAATTTTTTTTATAAATAAATTTATTCCACGCCTCTTACAAAATGTTTTTATTTTTTAATATTAGGTATTATGATCATTTAATAAATATACAGTGTTTGTATACGAGTTTAAAAAATATTAAAACCTTACAGAAAATTTAAAAAATATAAAGATATATATTAGTGATGGTATTTTAACCAATTACTTATTAACCGTTCTTTGAGATTTGAATCTAATTGTGTCGATTATTAGTAATTAATTTTTCGCAATTCACCGAGCATTATCGGTACCACACCACAGTTAAGTATATCTCAGTTACCATTCATCAATACAGTAAGAAACAAATCTTAAATAACTGTACCATCTGTAACCTGTTAAAAAAACGGTTTAACCATTGCTATAATATGTAAGATTTTTATCATTACTCCCTTTCTTTTAACTCGTAGCGTCTGACGAAAAAAACTTTGGATCGATTTTTAACCCTTTTCCCGTGATCAAATCGAGCTGAAACTTTGCAGGCAGACTCGAGGCGACGATAAAAATGATCTAACAAATTTTCGTTAAAAAAAGTAATAATTATGGTATAATTTTGAATTTTTCGAATTTTTTTATTAATCAATTTTGTAGTGTCGCCCGACTCGAGCTCAACGCGTAGGATAAGATCTAAACCTGTTTTTACTAGGAAATTAGAAAGGGAGTATATTATTTATGGGTTAGTTTTTTTTCATTTGAACTAAAGCGAATGAATTTTTAACATTCGATGTAAGTCAATGTAATGATTGTCTAACGTTTTGCGATCACATTGAATGTCTTATATAAACGTGTGTTTATAACGTATTTTAATGAATCGCCAGTGAAGAATTTTTCAAAGTCAAACAACAAAGTAATATTATACAAAAAATTCGGATATGAACACGATATAACATTATCGGTCTGCAATAGGTCTGCAATCCCAAGTTCGTGTATCACTTGTTTATGAACTCACGCTCGAACTTTTGATAAAATAATCCACGATTTGTCAGTTGATTGAATGCTGTTTATTGTGCGCGGATGATGCAGTATTAATGGAAAATAGCAAATAAGACTAACAGAGACTGATAAGTATAATGTATAATATAGGATTGCAAGAAAAGAGATCTTATGAATTTTAAGACTGGGCATTCACAGTAAATGCATATTAATTTCGGTGTTTTTGTTCGAAAATGTGGGTTTTTATTATTCATTTACATCAGGACTGGACTACATTTTTTAGATAAGTAGCTTGATTGCTTGGATAAAATTTTTCTTCTTATATAAAAGTAATAAATTGAACATTATTTACAACTTGCTGTAACCCGTCAAAAATGACGGTACTTTTACATGTCGTTTCTTAAAGAATAAGTATGTACCTACCTATTTATTTTATATTTAAAAAAATTGTTTGAAAAAAATTCAAAAAAAAACTTCTATAAAAAAGTAACGGGCGTTACACGAAGTTACGCGGACGGAAAGATAGACCACGAAATTATTATAATTGGGATAATACGTTAATTTGGGAAAAGCGTGCATGAGAAGATGTGAGAAATTGGATGAGGCGAGATTGGTGTGACAGGAGAATGTGGCATTCTATCCTCTCGCCTACCCCTCCGGGAAGCGGTGTGATACTCAATTAGTTTTAGTTTATGCCTGCAGTATTTTAATATTTTCAGTATAATTTACTTTGCTGCCAAGACCCCCAGCAACAATGAAACATGTATATAATTCTGTAAACATTATAAAAAGTTGTCACCTATGAATGTGAAATAAATCTATCTATGTATCTATCTACCTATCTATAATTAAAATAAGCACTTCTTGACGGTCGGAAATTGTGTCTTATTCTAGACCAGCAAGTTCTGTTTTCATAACACAAGCATTTATATTTTTAAAATTATAATAATAATAATCCATATGAAAATTTCTGCATATTCTGACTGTTGGACAGAGAGGAGAGAAAGGTGTCTCGCTGTATGTGGCGCCAATATTAATTTTTCAAAAATTTAAAGCGTTGGCTAAGTGATTATGCTCAGAGCTTTAGGAGAAACTAAATAAAGCATAAACATTTTTTTTTCAATTGATTCAGCAACATTGTAGATTGACATTTTTAAAAATATTGATTATATTATTTGTATAAATCTACTTATATTATTTGATTAATTACACCTACATGTTTCGGAAATACCTTTCCATCGTCAGGGTGTTATATACTCGTATATGTCAAAATATCAAAATGAATAATGTATTTTGTTTTTTGTTGTTCTTAATTATTAAAAAAAAATATTTTTAAATATTATTGCTGATCTTGATTACTCACAATTATTGGGAAATTTTTTAGAACTGAGCAATTAGTTAAATTTAATTGATTATTAATAATATTTTGTTTACTATGACATGCTTTACTAAATTCTAATGATTCTAAATTATTCAATTTCAGACCAAAATTATTTATGTGTAAAATAAAAAGTCCTAAATTTTTATCAAATCCGTGATCATTTTCTAATAAGTGATTTGCAATGTAAGTGTAATTAATCAAATAATATAAGTAGATTTATACAAACAATACAATTAATATTTTTAAAACATATACAATTCGTATTATAAAAACACTCTTAGTGCGTAGGTTGGTGTCTTCTCAGAAGAAAAAATGCTGAAACCACAAATAAATTCCAGGAAACCCATACATAATTTTAATTCACACCCGAAATGCAATGACCACGAAAGATGTACTTTTTTCAGTACTCTTCAATGAATCTATTTCATTCCAGTGTTTCTATAACATTTCTTGGCTTTTTAGAATTAATTTATTCGTTAATAATTATAATTTATAATTACTTTATTGATACTATAGCACAATGGCACGCCATCCAGCCTGGGATAGTCCAGATTATATATCTTCGCTTTATCATTTATCTTTCCATTTGATTTATTTATCCTTCTTAAATATCGTTGGTGGTGCTTTTCTAGAGCCGTATATACAAGAGTACTCCTCCGTAAAAAAAAATGAAGCTGATTTGACTTAGCTAAACTGCTTGAAACGAATCGAATATTTGTTGTTCGAAGAATATTTTTTCTTCTGTATGAAGGCTTGAACTGTGCGGTTACATTATTATTAAACTTTATTAGATTATACAATCTACACGTTTCGAGAACAATGTTCCCTTCTCAGGATTGTTTGTGTACTAAAATTGAGGAAGTTAAACCATTCAAATATGTTATGGTGAAGGAGAGGGTGAGGGGTGGGGGGGTCAGTGGTGTTAATTATTATGGAATGTCATCTGAAGAGGATGGAATCTTAAGTGGAAAAATATTTATTTTTCCTAATTTTAAATATTTCTAGATTATTTATTTGTGGGATCTTATAACTAACATGTAAAAATTTTAAACCTGTATTAATCCTGAATTTTTGTGTCCCTGTGTTGCTTATTATCTGCCAAAATCCCCCGAACTCAAAAATCATTATATCCAAACTTTCTTGTAAGTCTAGCGGTCACTAGTCTATAGCCTTGTGCGCCGATTCCAACCATGTTTGGTCAATTGTGAGTCTCGGCTTACATTGCCAGGCTGCATTAATATACTTTTGGTACAGACTCTTCTCTGTTTCACAGTTTTAAGAAGGTCAGGCTGTCTTTACTCGGCATTTATTTAGAGTCATGACTTTAATAGCCATCACTACCTCTAAATTAACTGGTATAACCTTCCTCCTAACAATAATACCTACATTACCTTGGTTAGTGAAGATGAGTGAAATTATAATTAGCAGCAAATATGAGTATGTGATGTCGTTGATAACGAGGTCTGTTTAATTAATTCCATAATAATAATTGTCAAATTAACTTCTTGCTATACCTTCCTGAGTTTTTCGATACGTTCACTTTTGACTGGGAGGTATATGACACCATATTTGCATGTGATTAATAAGTTTAGCCTATTGTTGTGGTTTGATCGTGTGATACATACGAGCGAGAAGAGGATTGAAGGCAACAGAAACGAAGGGCGTCCGCGAAAGACCTGTCAGGATCGGATAAACCGAATATTAAAGAAGTTAATACAATGTAAGAGCGTGCAAAAGAAGGTATATTATGAAGATGGACGAAGCAAAATTTATGTGAAATTGCATAATGGTTATTAAAAACAAACCCGTCAATTTGGGTACTTTTACATGTCGGTTCCAAAAGAAGTATTTATTTATTTATTTAAAAAAAAAAAACTATAAAGAAGTTACGGACGTTACACAAAGTTACGACGGACGGACAGATGGACGAATGGATGGATAGACTATGAAATTATTGAGATAAACTTCTTTACACTTAAGGTGAAATGCCAACATATAAGGAGATAAGCGAAATGAAAGTTTCCTTTTTTTTTCAAAATTTTCAACTTATCTTTTGTGAAATGCTAGACAGTTATGAAAATAACGTACATATATCGTACATAAAAAAATCGTACAAATCAAATAAAATTATTAAAACCTTGCAAAAATAATCGACTTCAAATCCGTGGTCTTAATAATTTTATTTGACTTGCATCAAAGCGAATTAATGTTTAATATTCTATATTAATTAGTTTCGTGAGAATCTTATATAGAAACGTTTTCTAGAAAATAGGTGGTAAATCAGAAATAGTGAAAAAAAACTGCAAACTTTGATGTCGCTTGTCTCCACTGTTGACATATCACCCAAAGTGTAAAGATAATTTTCTATTCAAAATTAAATGAAAAAGAATCTCGCGAATTTTTTGCTATCAGCTCTGAGATACAGAATGTCCCAGTAGTGTTGTAAAATTTTCTTACAATGTCTTTTAATAGGTTTTGTACATGACTTTTTCACTCTTGTAGTAAAATATGCATATATCAGTTAATAAGTTAGTTAATTTTGTATGTCAATCTAAAAAATCTATTTAATTTCGAGTATCTAAACCTGAGTACAAGTTTTATTATTAGCAAGCTTGTATTCAGGTTTAGATAGTTTACAAATGAATTCTTTTAAGGTAGCGAAATCTCGATGTTAAGTAATTGTGATCTGTGACTGAGATATCAATTGATTGATTTATTTGTGATTGTTCACACAGTTGGTTTTATTGACTCAAAACTAGATACGTATCATTAATAATAATTCGCAGTAAGTTTAAAACGTTAAAACTCAACTTGTAGTTCGATCCCAAACTAAAGACACAACAAAAGGTCCACGGATATTTTTTTAATGAAAGAGATTTAAATAAATTAATGAATTGATAATGGAGGCAAAATCATTGAATATACACGTTCACAAATTCTTAAAAACGTATTCGATCAAATCAATCGACGAAAATATTGCACGTAACCTTTCGCGAATTATAACAAAAAAATACATATTAGGTTAGGTTAGTTTAGGTTAGGTTAGGTTAGGTTAGGCTAAACAAAGTGAAGTATCTTATTAGGCACTTATTATTGTGTTAGAGCACAGCATAGAATTTTTCACATTCCGATACCTCTACCAGGTTATGCCTATTGGTAGAGCTACCGTTATGCCAAACCATATCACTTTGGACATTGATATGTTCCGTAGGGAGCGTCCATATACCACGTGGTTCCTTTTTGAACCCTTTTTAATCCTTCCCTTTCCCCGTATAACCCTAACGTGGCTTTTGCTTTAATCTCACTTCCATCCCCCTCCCTCACGTAGCCCAGCGTAGTATTCTATCAACCCTTTCCCCCCTTGATAAAGCCACGTGTTTTATGGATGCTCCCATATCTCTGAGAGAATTTTCTAAAGCAGATACTCCTACATCTTGGATTATTTTTTTTAATGTATATGTTGTATACCAAATAAACTCAATTGATTTTTATTCAAATATTAATTAACATAATAAAAATAAACTAACTCTGCACTTTTGCTAAATAGGGCGAAATTGCGAAAGGTCGTATTTAATATTTTCGTCCTTTGATTTGATCGGCTATTATTTTTTTAATAATTCTGCGAAAAAGTACATTCAATGATTTTGTCATTAATGTCAAGTAATTTTTTTATTTTTTATTTATTTAATATATGGTACAAATACAATTATTATATATTTACATATCAAATTGACATTTTTTTTATAACATTTTGTAGTCATGTAGACCTCATCAGTGAAGAGAAGCTCTTAAGTCTGATGAGGGAGCCTCATACAAAAAAGCTCTTTCATAGAATAAACATTCAGAATTTTTTTTGCTGTCATTATGTCTTTGGATCTAATGTCGCGTAGTTCATGTATCCGTGGACCTTTTTTCATGGAATTGATCCCATGACTGCTCGAGATAACGACCGAGATGAAAAATAGTCCCGTCAACGTTCGGCTAAAGTCTTCGTGTCTCATTCCATGGACACATAGAATAACGTTTCAAAATCGGCAGCCAGTTTAAGGAACACTTGCCGATAGATCCATCCATTCGTGTACTGCGATTAAATGATATAATTATTCCACGCATCGTGACTCACATTGGACGGTGCTGACTTTGACAATGAACACTGCATGTCCAGCCAGGTAGGTAGGCGCGTATATGGTTGGTAAAACCGCAACAAGTGTTGATCTCTATGCGTAGAATGTAAACTAGATGCAATTATTTTCCTGGCCTGTGAATGATTGTATAAAAGGACGCTCCCGATCTGCCATCTTCACACTTTGTCTTCTGTCTCGAACGACGGAAGAAGATAGTGATAGGGTTTAAGTTTTGTTTTTAAGTATACTCATTCATTCCATTTCCGTTTCAAGATGAAAATATTCGCTTGTGTACTGGTAAGCAAATTTGTTTTTGTATTTTTTTGACAATTAGGACAACCCTCATAAAGTTGTTTTAAAAATAGACAGCTTTAAACATAACGTAATTTGTATTAACCCAAATAATTGTTTACTAACAAATAATCACGAACATATCGGCCCCTTACTTCTTTAAACTATTAAAGGTTGGTATTATCATCTCAGTTCCATTCAGCAAAACGACTTTATATTTTGTTTACTTTTATTGTAAACCAATCTTTGAAAACAATGAGATTTTTTTCTTATTCTGTTATGAATTACATTAAATGTAAAAATATAAATTAAGTATTTTTGAAGTTTATAGCGCTAACTTTTTGGTTGGACACAATTATTAATTTTGATTAATTAAGAACTTTGTATTAACCACTTGGAGTAACTTTACGTTTATCGGTTTCGATACCTCTGTATCTTCGTCAAGACGGACGCATACTGCGTACGCATACATAATGTGTGACGGACGTTCATCTATATACATCACAAAAAGCATTTCCACGCGTCTGCTGTCTTAGACACATGCACCATATCACCCCTACATAGAATATGTTTTCTAATTCGCCCCGCTCCATCTCGTATACAGAGCACTGTATTTTGTTTTTTTCTCTTCAAAATACCATTTGAATTTGATTAGAAATTCAGATGTTTTCTATAGATTTGTGAATAATTAAACATATACAATTCGTATCACAGAACACCAAAATATATAGACATGAACTGACGTACTTTTCTTGGTACGCGGTCTTCCACAGCTGATTTCAATACGTTGTAAATTACGGAACGAAAACGTAAATCCTGATGGTTTCTTGAACATTTTCGACTCATAATGAAGGCAGGAACCCACCTGCAAAGTATTGTGGACTAGCTATGTCACACCCTGTATGTAAAAAATAAAACTAATTCAAAATTGATTCAAAAACCAAATTAATTAATCAATTAGAAAGACATACAGAAAAATCTAATTCACGAAAAAATATTAGGTTACTACTGGGATTCGAACCCAGGTCACCTCCTTTCCGGGGCCGGTGCTCTGACCACTAAGCTATAGCAACCCTCTATGTTTCCTTGAATATATTGACCTTATATGTAGTTCGCATTTTTTATTAATTTATAAATTTTTAGTTTTGTCCATATAGCAATCCACTTTACTTGATACGGTAGTTCAAATTACTTTGCATTGCCGCCGCTAGATGGACGCCAGAATTAACCGAATAATTCATTTTATTTGGACATACATTTTATGCAACAGATATAATATATTCAAGAACACATTCATATTTTTGAAGTTGTAATTTTTCAGAACAAAGTTCTGTGAAATTTTTTTAAAACCAAATTAATTAATCAATTAGAAAGACATATAGAAAAATCTAATTCACGAAACAATATTAGGTTACTACTGGGATTCGAATCCAGGTCACCTCCTTTCCGGGGCCGGTGCTCTGACCACTAAGCTATAGCAACCCTCTATGTTTCCGTGAAGATATCGGCCTTACATGTAGTTCTCATTTTTTATTAATTGATTAATTTTTATTTTTGTCCATATAGGAATCCACTTTTCTTGATACGGTAGTTCAAATTACTTTGCAATGCCACCACTTTGTTCTGAAAAATTACAACCTCACAAATATGAATGTGTTCTTAAATATATACAAAATTGATTCGATTGAAATTCTAATGAAATTACTCTGACAGGTTGCGCTGTTGTCTACGGCACTAGCCGCGCCACTTGAAGAAGACAGCAGCGATGACAGAAGTCCGCAAGTCTTCCAAAGCCCTCTCTTCTTTAGCCACCGATACCCAACGAGCAGCCAAACTCCCTCAGACCATCAAGTAGATGAAGCCATAAACGCGTCTTCCACGGCGATGCCGTCAGAAGAAACACCAACGAGCAAGGATGATGACATTTCCGTTTCTGGACTGAACCCCTCCATGACCGGCGCTGAGGAAGGAAGGAATGTTGACACTCACATGGAGCAAGACGCCACGGCAGACTCTCAACATCACGTCCATTCCGAGGATGACCAGCACACAGACAACGGTGATCAAAAAGGTGCGTTTTTTTAATATAATTAACTTATTTGTACTTACTATCATCATTTTCGCCCCCGAGTAAGCAATTCTCATTATTAATTAACACACAATTCTGATATCTTCCCAATACCTTATTACGAAGGCTATAGATCGCGATAAATAAGAATAACAATTTAAGAATCGTTTGCAACCATCCTACTTTCCAGTTAGATTCAATAGTTTTTTACTCATATCATACTTTACATTCAGTCATACCATAGTTTAATAATTTTTTACTCATGTCGTACTTTACATTCAATCATACATAGTTTAATTGTTTTTTACTCATATAGCACTTTACATTCAATCATACCATTCAATAGTTTTTTACTCATATCGTACTTTACATTCAATCATATTATAGCTGAATAGTTTTTTACTCATATCGTACTTCACATTCAATCATAGAATTCAATACTTTTTTTACCCGTACCGTACTTTACATTCAATAATACAGTTTAATAGTTTTTTATTCATATCGTACGTTACATTCAAATACATTAGCGAACCTTTTTAAATCGTCAAATACGCCTCGATGAGCATTATATTCAGTCCTATTTTATTATTTTTTACTGTATATCGTGTACATTATGCTAGTAGCTAATATATATATATATATAGAAATATATATATATTATATATATAGATATATAGATATATATATATCTATATATCTATATATTGTTTTTTATATATATTTATTTATTTTTTAATAGATAAATACATTTTTTTACAATAATGATAGTCAACAGTTTTATCTTAGTATTTCTTTATTATATTAGTACATAATATTACTCGTGAGTAGGTGAGGAGTATCATTTTATTTAAATTATTTAATAGCAGGTATGTAGTACATATTATGTAGATACATAAAAGAAAAAAACTAATATGCAATTTTTTGCATATTAGTTTTTTTTTGCAATAATTTGAGACAAGAGTAAAAAATAAAGTAAAAATAATAAGTATAAAACATTTAACAGTGTGCAATTATTATTGTATATTTATATTATGTATAATCCTGAAACTCTTCGGAATGTTTTACAATCTTTTAGATATTGAACATAATAATATATTCGTGATAATTATTATTTGTAAAAATATTGCTATATTTTTGAATTAAAGAAAATTATTACACAAATTTTCATTCTTTCTACCTACATATAAATTATAAGAAGAGATATGTTTTAAAATTCAACTACATATAAAGTAAATAAATGATACACAAATTGTAGTTGGTTTTCTTAAGAAATTAATTTACTTAAAAATATATAAAAACAGGTAGTCACAGTCATCAGTATACCAAAAATTTGCATAGTCTATAATCAAGATCACCTTTTCTTTTTAGAAGATAAACAAGAAAATGATCAGCACTCAGAAACCGATCAGCATGAGCAGCAGCCGTCTGCGTCCGAAGACTCTTACTCCGTAATTAAAACAGATGATGGTCCAAAAGACGACACCCCAATGGAAACTAAAACCGAAATCCCAGAATCCAACAATGAACCAGGGGACATCAGCAGAGATCTTAAGCCTCCACATGAAGAGAGCAGCTGGGTTGGCTTCAAACCGATCGTAGAAGATCAGGATGATGTCGTCAATGGAGACAACCCTTCCAAGACAGGAGGGGATGAAACCAGGGTTGACGACGCAATAAACAAAAAACCAACAGACAGCGAAGACGATATGTTAAATAAAGACGTAAAGGGTAACAGATATACCCCTAGATGGTTGGCATCGTAAGAACCTACCATAAATGAACTGTGATTTTAATTTTTGAGTATTAGTTACCTTTTTCTAAGTCAATTATTATACTGTATGTAGTCTTTTTTTCCATATAACTTACAAAAAGAAAAAAAAATCTCTAAAATTTTATATGTTAAAAATATGTATATTGTACTTATGATTATATATTATAATTTGACGGTGAAATGTATTTTTTAATTTTGAAGGGAATAAATGATTAATGAAATAAAGATTACATATTCATTTTATTATATTTAAATCCTGGTCTATACTACCATTTTCATCGTTCATAATGAAGAAGTTTCAAGATGTTGATAATATTACTTACTTAATGGATTAAAATATACATCGAAATTAATAAACTAGGGAAAAAAATTGAAATCTCTCAATAAATGACTGAGAAATAGATTATTTAAGTATTATGTATTTTAGCGCCAGACGGCTGTGACCTGTGCCGCCTGTGACGTCATTAATTTGATCTAGTCAAGATCGTCGCACAGCTAGTACAAAGCGAATATGAGCCACGTTGTCTAGGTCAAGTGACGTCACCCGCTGGACCACCGCGTCGGATGAAATGAGATTATTTTTGCAACGCAACTTTAAAGTCCCATAACTTTTTCATTTGTAGAGACATTTTAATGATTCCTTTACATTTTTTTTCATTTTACTTAAATTTTATAAATATAACTAGCTGGTCATACCCGGCGTTGCACGGATTAAGAATTAAGTTGAAAATAAATTTGCGGGGAGAAACAAAGGTTCCATTGTTTTGCAAAGCTTCTAATTAAAACAAGTTTCCATTTAATCAAGGCTGAATTGAATAGGATGACTAGGGAAGAAATGTGATGTATGTTTTCCATCGGAAATATGTATGAATTTGGGTCCAATCAATCAAGCGGTGTAAATTTGTACAGAAAATAGATCTGGGGGAGAGGATAGGTTAGAGGGGGAAGGGGAAATGTTACCTATATTATCCGACTGGTTCTAAGCAATAAGTTTATAAAATTTGTGTCAGATCGGTCAAAAGATACAGATTTGCAAGAAAAATATATCAGCTGAGGGAGGTGGGGAAAACAATGAGGGGAAATGTTACTTATGTTAAAGTAGTCGGCAAACATCTTGAAATTTTACGGCGTAGTGGGAGGAAGTTTGCGCATGTACCATCCCACCAACGAGACCCAAATTTTGTCTTCTGCGCATTCTCTCACTACGCCAAAAAATTTCAAGAAGTTTGCCTGCAACTGTACCCACCGATTCCCTAAGAATACGTGTCAAAATTTGAGTCAGATCGGTCAAACGGTGTAGATTTGTACAGGAAATATATCTGGGGGAGTGGATGTATTTTTTAAAATAAATAAGTAAATACTTATTCTTTATGAACGGACATGTAAAAGTACCGTCGTTTTTGACAGGTTACAGCTCGTTTATATTAAAAGTATTAAAAAATTATTGAATTTCATAACAAGCCCGTTTTTCGCACTCCTGATAACGAATGAATGAATGTTTATTCAATGTTCAATGTTACAAATGTTTACAATGTTTACAAAATTAAATTAAGCTTTTTTCATTGTTGAGTGTCTTGGCAGTAGTAAACTCTAAATTGATTGTACGCCCTGCCTGCTACACTAGTAATTTACTGTATTATAGCAGACAGTGCTCTTCCAGTAGTATAATGTTTAAGAATATTTATTATTTATATAACATTTGTGAATCAATCTTATTTCCAATTAAAATTAAGTAATAGTAATAATTAAATGTTTGCAATTTAATAAGGGTGTTTATTAATTATATTATAGACAAAGGAAAAAATATGATCTGAATAGGATATTTGATAAAATAAAATAAAATAAAATAAAACAATTAAAAGTATTTAAAAATATGAAATAAATGTTCTTGTAGGATTAGTATATTTTAAATTTAGTTTATATCATGGCTTTTAATAGGTTTTGGGCATGCTTCCTTCCCTTTTCATGCAGCCAGAGTTTCACCTTTGAAGAATAATACGCGAGACTATGGCTACATGTTTTAAGTTTAGTCTTAAGAGTATTGAATGTTTTTGGTGCTTGGAAAAGGTGAAATCTTTGTGAAAATGTTTTTGTGAATTTTGGTACAAGAAAGTCGCAGTTCACCTGTGCCCTTGTTGAGTGTGAGTGAGCTATTTTTTGGTGATCTTGTTTATCTCGGAAAAATATTTTAAAGTGTTGAGTAAATATGTTTGATTTATGTCCAGGACGTGACATTCTCTGAAAAGTTTTTCTGAAGGAAAACGAAATGGCTTTTTATCAATACCATTTTCTGGGCTTTGCTTAATGAATCTAATATAGTACAAGCTGCACCACCCCAACTGACAGTTGCATAATTAATGAGTGAGTGACACAGTGCATAGTATACTATTCTTCTTGTCGGTGCGTCGAGTACATCTCTAATTTCTTTGAAAAAATAAACTAGCTTTCTTATTCGGATTGTGAGATTCAAAATATGTTTTCTCCAGTTTGGATGCTGGTCTATGTACACACCTAGATATCGTATATCTTCCGTTGTTTGCAGATTAGTACAATCACAGGCTTTATCTTTTGATTGACATGTGTGAATCAGTAGATTTTTGGGCAGCTTTATTACTGTTCTTTTACTGATGGAGAAAAACATGTATTTTGTCTTTGAAGCATTTACTGTTAGTAGATTTTTGTCAAGCCATGGTGTTATTCGATTCAATCCACTTTGTGCCTTTTTTTAAAACATTTTCCCAGGAATCCTCTTGAAAAAGAAGCACTGTATCATCTGCAAAATAAATTATTTTACCGTTTTCTAAATTGGAGTTACATATTTCATTGACATATATGAGGAAGAGCGTGTGTCCCAAAACACTTCCTTGCGGTACTCCATATGATGTTTTGTGGAGGTTGCTGCAGTGATCGCCCGATTTAACCACCTGAACCCTGTTATTTAGATGATCTTCAAACCACTTCAACTTCCAATGTCTAGCTTCATACGTTCGTTTAATTTTTGGTTGACTCACTGTGGTTATAAAATATTCTTAAATTTAGATAAATAATAGAGTTCTCACAGAAACGAAGCTATTTATATGGAAAACATGTATGAAAGTCTTTTTACGGCCCAGGAATTATGACATGCATGAACTGGCTTTAGTGATCACTTTACACAACGTAACGTTCACCAATTCCACTGTAAAAAACATTCACACGTTATCAAAATTTTGAAAGTTATATTAAAATATCCAAAAAATATCAATACCCAACAAATAGCAATATCAAAAAAAAATAAAGCAGTCATCGAGATTTTATAGGAAAAATAGCCAATTTTATTGGAAACATGATTTTGAAAGGAAAAGATACATAAAATCTAGAATTCAGTACATTTTAAATTAGTAATCCTCGGTGACTGCATTCAAAAATTTTTTTTATATATTGTACTTCCTTTGCTTAAATACTCCACATACGTTCTAAATCTAAAAGCTGTCATATTTTCGAGTAAACTATGCTAGAGGCGTCTATAGTCCTTACTATGACATAAATTGTAAGCATAGATGTCGCAGCTGGAATATAGTAAGATTTTTTTTAATGTATACAGGATGTCCCGTATCTCGACGTCAAGCCGAAATCGGGTGAAAGGCCTAGTCATAATAGTTATCAGAAAAATATTTTTAAAAATTTAAGTCATGTGTTTTAAAAATTATAAGCATTTTAAAAAAATCAAAAAATCTACACCCTGTGACGGTCTTTTCACTCCTGTTGCTAGAAATATTAGGTCCATACATATGAAATTGGCGTTTTGCCATACTGGCAAATTTGATCTCAAATATCTTCTCTTTGGTTAGGAATTCCAAATCCAAATTTATACAGCTATTTACTCTTGTATTTGTGTTTTGAAAATTATAATTCATTTGTTTATTCTTCAATTGTTTTTTTCTTTGCGTCACTCAGTTTACAAAATGAAAAACTTGAAATATCGCGTTATTTACGAGTACGAGTTCCACCGTGGCACCAGTGCTGCAGAAACGGCTCGAAGGATTAATGATGTGTATGGCGACGGTGCCGCAAAAGAAAACACAGTGCGTTTTTGGTTCCAACGTTTTCGTTCTGGAAATTTCGACCTGCAGAACAAGCCCCGTGGACGGCCGGAGACCAAAGTTGATAATGAAGAATTGAAGGCTATTGTGGAAGCGGATCCATCGCAAACCACATCCGAGTTAGCTGCAGGCTGCGGTGTTAGTGATAAAACTGTTTTAATCCACTTGAAGCAAATTGGTAAGGTGAAAAAGCTTGAAAGGTGGGTACCTCACGAATTGAGTGAAGCAAATCAACAAACGCGCGTTGACTGCTGCGTTGCATTACTCAACCGGCACAATAATGAAGGGATTTTAAATCGAATCATTACCTGTGATGAAAAGTGGATCCTGTACGATAATCGGAAGCGCTCATCGCAATGGCTGAACCCTGCCGAACCAGCCAAACCATGCCCCAAGCGAAAATTGACTCCAAAAAAGATACTTGTGAGCGTTTGGTGGACTAGTGCTGGTGTCGTTCACTACAGCTTTCTTAAATCTGGCCAGACGATTACGGCAGATGTCTATTGTCAGCAACTGCAAACCATGATGGAAAAGCTAGCTGCTAAACAACCGAGGCTGGTTAATCGCTCTAGGCCACTGCTGCTTCATGATAACGCTAGACCACACACTGCACAACAGACGGCTACCAAATTAGAGGAGCTTCAATTGGAATGTCTAAGACATCCACCGTACTCTCCGGACCTTGCCCCAACAGATTACCATTTTTTTCGAAATTTGGATAACTTCTTGCAAAGGAAAAAATTCAACTCCGATGGGGCAGTTCAAACCGCCTTCAAAGATTTTATTGATTCCCGTCCGAATGGTTTTTTTAGTAAAGGGATCGATGAACTACCTATGAGATGGCAAAATTGCATAGATAGCAATGGTACATACTTTGATTAAATAAATATATTATAATAAAAAAAATCGGCTTTATGTTCCTCCCATACTAAACCTCAATTTCATATGGAAAGACCTAATATTCACTTTTCTTCATTTTTTTATTATTATGTAATCCTGAATAATGCTTCTGTAAACTTATGTCCAAAATTCAAAGCTAACTGCTCCAGCTTGGAAGAAAATGTCACTTTTTGACCAAACCAAGTATTCAAAATCAATACTTTGCCCAGTTTTAACTAACTGTTTTTTTTATTTTTTTTTAATATTTTTCTGATAACTATTATGACTTGGCCTATCACCCGATTTCGGCTTGATGTCGAGATACGGGACACCCTGTATATGATATTTTTCTGAATTAATTAACATATAGACTGAATACTAAATATGCCGGCAAATAATTATTTTCAATTATTACTTCCTTTCTTTTAACTCGTGGCATCTGCTTGCTTGTTTCCTTGACGAAAAAACTTTGGATCGGTTTTGACACTTTTCCCGTGATCCAATCGAGCTGAAACTTTGCAAACAGACTCGTGGCGACGATCAAGAAGATCTAACAAATTTTCGTTAAAAAATAATAATTATAGTATAATTTTGGATTTTTAGAAATTTTAATGGTTTTTTCAAATTGGAATCATTACAAAAGTTTGATTACTACCAACGGCGCCGGCGGCCCGATAACGTCACGGAATATTTAAAATTTGAATTACTCCGTCGGTAGGTATAATAGGTACTTCACCACGAATTTCGAAAATTCATGACAATTGGATGACAGCACACTTCGGTTTTTTGGGAAGAAATCAAATAATAAAGAGATATTTTTAGAGATTTTTGACATAGATATTTGTCTAGACATGTTTCATTTTCAGTCAATCAATTATTACACGATGGTAAACTTAATTTACAAAGAAAGGGAGTAAAATACAAACTTGGTTTTTATGGGCTAGTTTTTTAACTCATTTTATGGACCGGTATAAATTATTTTTTAATTACGTTAAAAAGTGATAGGCAGCAGATCGTGCGATTCTACTACATGTCGTAGTTAAAGCCATGTATTCACTAGGGGACAAATTGTCCCTCAACAGCACGCGTGGCACAGAGTCTACGTGACGTTGCAACGTCGTGCACTGTTCCGCGACGGCGCGCACAACATTGCACAACATAGCGGGGCATTTCTACGTGCCGTGGCAACGTTGCCATGCGCACGGTACCCGAGCGTACTCACTGCAACATTCCGCGGAGCGTCAGTACCACGTGGTATGTTTACAAGTGAATACGCATGCGCTGTATCTGTCAAGATGACAGTGTGGGGAAACGAAATTGTTCTTGAACTCATCGAGCTGTATCGATCGAAGATCGCATAGAATGTCCGTCCTTCTTTTTCTTTGCAGTAAAGAATTTCGCATTCTCCTCTTTTTTCTCCTCTTACGTTTCGATAAACTCATTAATATAAACAGATACGCAGTTGACATCATAACCTCCTAGGGCCACATTTCCGTGACGTGGAAAACAATAATTATTTGCAAAAAGGACCTTGTTTTTAATAATATTCAATTTACTACAATAAAACCTCGTTTATTTGAAATTGCGACCCAAAAAAACATTTCGAATTGCGCGGAACCCCGTTTTCGCCAAATGAGATACCGCAGCTGTCAACATAAGTTCATCGGGTGACATTTCCGCGACAAGATATGCGAGTCCCGGTGTGTACACGTCAAATGGCCGCCTCATTGTCCCCGAAACATGAGCGTAGATGTTGATGCGACATGCCGAGCGGAATGTTTCGCGATTTGTCCCCTAGTGAATACATGGCTTAATATACATGTTTCCAATTGACGACGATATTCTCGAATTGAACTCGGATACGATCTATACCTAATTCTTATTTTTGTATGGAACATTTTTCCCCTTGAACTGAACCTCATTACTATTAATATTCTCGGCATAGGTAATAGAACAATACCGCCGACCACGCGGAAGGCCGACATGTAAATGCTCGCGGTGTAACGTGAGTAACCATTCCATGTCCTCCGCCGTGACCTTCTCCCGCTCAGTATTGTGATCCGACACCTCGGGGAGCGATATTGCTAATGGTCTGCTTATAAAATATCATACTATTACAAAACCAAGACAAAAATTTAAATGAATTGTTTGAAATTTTATTTAAGTTTTAGTTATAATTTAAAATATGAGAATATATGGAGGAGGAGGAGGAGAATGCCTTTGTTTTGCTCTCAGTGCTCTAAAGAGTACCTATTCAAAATTTGGTTTCGATCTTTCAGGTGGTGTAGAATTGTACCAAAGAGATCAGACAATTTGTTCAATTCTAAATAGATACATATATTTTTATTCTATATCAAAAATTTATCTTTAATTAAGTTCGTTGATTATTTTTTACCTTCCATTTTGTTGGAATATTTTTGGTACATTTGTTTAAATTTTTAAGAACGCAATACTGAATTTTTGCCCCTAGAGGAAGCGTACCTTATAAATAAAAAATATGCAAGTCCCACTCCAAGCACAAGAGTTCGTATCTTTTTGGAGAACTACAGCGATAAATTTACGTTTTATTTGTATAATAGTTTTTAATGAACTAGAAAAAAACTATGTTTTACTTTACTTTGTAATACACACACAATATGAGCTATTAAATTACAACTATAGTTTCGAGAGGAGCAGTCCCTCTCATCATCACATTTTTGCCGTACTGGCCACTTTAATATCATTGAAAGATTTGGCAGATACTTCGTGGTGCAACATTATAATTTAAAATATGTTTTACTTTACTTTACAAAGTAAACTGTTTGTTTTTTTAAATAAATAAATCTTTAAAAAGTATTGCTTCATACTCTGGTCAAAAATTGATATTTCATCACCAGCGGTGACATCATAATATACTGGTTCGTGGGGATGGCGTTAGCAAATTGAAACGTAAACAAGTTGCATTTGACGTTACATTGTGTAAATTGATCACTAAAGGCAGCCATATGATAGGTCGTAAGCCCCATAAACACAGAAAGACTTTCATATCTACTTTCCTATATAAAGAGCTTCGTATCTGTAAGATATCTATTATATATCTTGGTTCATTCTTTGGTTCCCTCTGTTTTTATTGTGCAGAAACTTTACTTACTGTTAGTTTCTACGGAAGCATCTAGGTATCATTAGTTATTGAGTGAACCAAACACCTAAATCTGGTATAGACAGCTTGAACCCCCCAGACCCTAAGTACATATAAAAATATAGTTAGTGTAAATATTTTTTACTAGCTCTTGTATTTAATATGCCATGTGCATAATTTCGATACGTTAACAATTCCATTCGGTATTTATTTAAATTTGACCTAGTACTAAGAACTTTTAACTTGACAATAGATTTAAAACATTACAATTTGCGATTTTAACTCCCCAGAATTGCATTTCGATTTCGTTGTGACGAGATCTTTGGTAATTTATAGTGCAATTGTTATTCATTGAACACCGGCATCGCTGTATGCAAATTTATCGTCTGAACACTGGACGCAAATCTGAGGCATGAGTCAGGTTTCGTGGTGCGGCCGTGATTGACACACTATCGCGACCTTGCCGTGGTCCCCGACTGCGCGTCAAGATTGTTTAAATATCCACCAACTAATTCGGAGATTCTGTTCTGGAGAGTTTTGACAAATGTTTA
Source organism: Agrypnia vestita (assembly GCA_016648135.1). Classification (NCBI taxonomy): domain Eukaryota; kingdom Metazoa; phylum Arthropoda; class Insecta; order Trichoptera; family Phryganeidae; genus Agrypnia; species Agrypnia vestita. The sequence continues at coordinate 49,414 of JADDOH010013208.1, read as the reverse complement.
GGTTCACCTGAGTTTTCTGATTAATTTATTAATGAACCTTAAAAATTATAAAATAAGATAAATTATTGTAGTCTCACAGAGACGATGCTATTTCTACGGGAAATGTGTATAGAAGCCTTAGGGTGGATTCGGAGATTCTGTTCTGGAGAGTCTTGAGAAATGTTTAGGTTCACCTGAGTTTTCTGATTAATTTATTAATGAACCTTAAAAATTATAAAATAAGATAAATTATTGTAGACTCACAGAGACGATGCTATTTCTAAAGGAAATGTGTATAGAAGCCTTAGGGTGGATTCGGAGATTCTGTTCTGGAGAGTTTTGACAAATGTTTAGGTTCACCTGAGTTTTCTGATTAATTTATTAATGAACCTTAAAAATTATAAAATAAGATAAATTATTGTAGTCTCACAGAGACGATGCTATTTCTAAGGGAAATGTGTATAGAAGCCTTAGGGTGGATTCGGAGATTCTGTTCTGGAGAGTCTTGAGAAATGTTTAGGTTCACCTGAGTTTTCTGATTAATTTATTAATGAACCTTAAAAATTATAAAATAAGATAAATTATTGTAGTCTCACAGAGACGATGCTATTTCTACGGGAAATCTGTATAGAAGCCTTAGGGAGGATTCGGAGATTCTGTTCTGGAGAGTCTTGAGAAATGTTTAGGTTCACCTGAGTTTTCTGATTAATTTATTAATGAACCTTAAAAATTATAAAATAAGATAAATTATTGTAGACTCACAGAGACGATGCTATTTCTAAAGGAAATGTGTATAGAAGCCTTAGGGTGGATTCGGAGATTCTGTTCTGGAGAGTTTTGACAAATGTTTAGGTTCACCTGAGTTTTCTGATTAATTTATTAATGAACCTTAAAAATTATAAAATAAGATAAATTATTGTAGTCTCACAGAGACGATGCTATTTCTACGGGAAATGTGTATAGAAGCCTTAGGGTGGATTCGGAGATTCTGTTCTGGAGAGTCTTGAGAAATGTTTAGGTTCACCTGAGTTTTCTGATTAATTTATTATGAACCTTAAAAATTATAAAATAAGATAAATTATTGTAGTCTCACACAGACGATTCTATTTCTACGGGAAACGTATTTAGAAGCCTTTACAGGGTGGCCTAGGGCGTGTGACCTGTATGAGATGGCTTGTTAAGTGATCACTTTACACAATATAACGTTCGCCAATTCCACCAATATTTAATATTAATCCACACATACAATTTTTGACAGTTTTATACATGTTCTATATCTGTTTCATTCATAAATTCGAATGGACTATGCTAGAGATATATATGGTCCTTCCCATGACAAGGTATAGCTACACAGAATTCACTCCTGATAATGATTAAACATAATAATTTCGCTGTCTGTCCGTCCGTTCGTCTGTCTGTCCCCGCAACTTCATGTAACGTCCATAAATTCCTTCGAATTCACGGCTTAAAAAAGTAATTAAAAAATATATTAATCAATATTCTTTTGAATGTAGGTACATATAGGTACATTGTATGTACATAATGTACATAATCCCGGTAGCAGCCAAATATTTTTTCGATGATTTGATTTTTCTGTGTCTTTCTAATTTATTAATAAAAATGGTTTAAAATTTCACAGAACTTTGTTTTGAAAAAACTGCAACTTCACAATAAGAATGTTTTCTTGAATATAATATATACATGAAAAATCTTTATTTTTTTATTCCTTTTATAAATCAGTATATATATTTTTAAGAAAAATTTTATATTTTATTCTTTTAACAAACATATAAAATATTTTTTAAAATTGTAAACTATTTCAACATTATGTATTTTATTTTAAAGGTGCTATTGTTTTCACAATTTTACCAATCTTAAAATATAAAACAAACTTCTAAAACGTAATAAGTCCTATGTGGTAATGGAAATATTTTAGTAAATGTTTTAAATTGTTTTATTCCATGGTTGCGAACATAAACTTGTTCATTTTCACAGCTATCAAAACAAAACTACTCCATAAATCTGTAAGAAATGCGTTGTTCGAAAAATGGCGTCAAACAACGATATATACATTTTAGGTCATTAAATACAGTCTTCGTAATGTTATTTTAATACTTATTTAGTAGTTAAGATGATAGACGTGATCGATGACACACAGATAAATATACTTGCAATTTTTTTCCATTTTTCCATTTCAAAAAAACTGAACTACTTATTTCATGTTGTGTCGTGGATTTCTATAACTGGTCTACCAATTGTCATTTAATAATTGTACATTGTAATTTTAATTATTGTACTGTCGAGAATGAAGATAAGATGAGACGATACGAGACGAGACGAGATGAAATAAAATGAAGTAAAATAAAATAAATAGCTAAATAAATGAAGAACCATGACACGAGCGTGTTACTATACTTATCAAAGATTATATGTATTGAGCATATACGTGTCCTCCAATGTTCTCTATCGCTGCTCATATTGCCACGCATCAATTATATCAATTTACATATCACCATAATAGATAATCTACTAGTACGTCATTGTTTTAACTTCATCTGCTTTACATAAAATTGTTTTATGAAAATTTATTTCCTGTTTACATGATCTGTTGTCATCATTCCTATTTTTAAATAATACATACCTAGTACCTAAATATTAAATAATGTGCCCACAAATATCTTCAGTACATAATTTTAAAAAGTTTGTGCATTTCCTGCATTGTTTTTATTTTATTTAATAGATACTATAATATATTTATTTTAATGTGTTCTTGGCCAGTAATCCAACCTCAGCTCAGTTTAGAGTGTATTTCTATTAATTCGGAGCAGGTACCAAAATTAGATAAATTATGAAACATTCGATGCGGCGCTGTTACTACAGACAGCTATCAAAATATAATAATTTCGTTGACTGCCTGTCTGTCTGTCCGTCTGTCGGTCGGTCGGTAAATTCGTAACTTTCTGGAATAAAAAATTTAGATAATTAGATTGTGACACGCAATGTTCAGGCAACACGCAACATGACACGCCCACCAAATTTCCGTGATTTTTCACGGGCGTACCTACGGTTAGGTTAGGTTAGGTTAGGTTAGTTGTGTAAACAGTGTTTATATTATGAAATATAATTGTACTTGTTCATCCTGGCATTGTTTCATAAACCAGCAGTAGGTAAAAATCACTTGGATTTCGCCGATTGCATGCTGCTAAGACCTATGGGCGGTTATAGAATAAGAAGTTAATTATTTTATAAATATATAAAAAAAATTGTATTAAATATGCACTTTGGTACTTCATAATTCAAATAACTTCAAATATACAATGAATCTGTCGCAGCAAAAGTAATGTCATCTTTCGTTTTTAAAATACTTAATAAAGCTACGTACCAAAGTAAATTTATGTTTGTACTCAAAGAGTTATTTTTAATCATAAAAATATAGGAAATGTATTGTTGAATTTGTTGTACTATCTGGTGTCGGTCTCGAGACGTTGTCAGCAAGACGCTGTTTGGAAGCAAAAGCGCCACTTTACAACACTGAGGAGCAAAACCTACACTATTCAATAAACATTTTTTTTATTTTGCGGAAATAACAAAGAAAATCTTTTCCATGTATATAATTTATGTAATTTAAACACGTCCTCATATAAAGTAAAATACTAAAAAATAGACAAATGTTCTAGGCAAACTAAAAAAAACGTTTTTTTTTTTTTTTTTTATTTATTTTGGGAATCTCAACAGTATACAATTTATTATAATAATACATAACGTACTAGGTAATTCGTAGACCAATTATAGAGATCCACGGCATAAAATGTTAAATCAAGCAATAAAGAGAACATATATTAAATAGAGGGATAGGAGTGGGAGATAGATGGGGAAGTGGAGTGAGGTGTATGGGATTGTGGCTGAGTGGAGTGCGTATGTATTCTGTGCGTGACGTTGTATACAGATATGGGGGTATGTGTAAAGAGTGATGAGAGTTTGGCTGTGGTGTGTGTATGATGATGGTCGGTCTCAGTTAATCCGGTGAAGATATAGAAACTAGTAATATAATATAAGCGGTTTAAATACGATTTTTAAGAGCTGAGATGTTGGTATTAAATATATCAATGTCATTGAAGTGGTCATTGTATGCTTTGCATGTTCGCTGGATGAATGAGTTCTGTGCATAAGAGGTTCTGCTTATGGGTACATGGAAGAGCACGGACTGTCGGGTTCGCCTTGATGGAGCGTGGAGAGAAACCAGCTCCAATTGGCTGGGACAGTCAATATGTCCCTGAAGTAACTTGAAAAGTAGTATTTGATCAGCTCGTGCTCTTCTATGTTCCAGGGTTCTCATGTTATAGAAATCCATTGCTTCCATATATGAGTCGAAATATATGCCGGATTTACCATTTTTTTTTGTATGCCGGTTTTTCTAGAATATTGAACAATTTATATTTATGGTCCAGTGGATAGCGGCTCTTTTGCTTTCAATCCCTTCATATTGTGTCACCGCTCCTATTCTTATTTCCTATATAGTTTATCGCCATCTATTAACCAATGTTCACACCTTGTTAAGTAAAATTGTTTACCTTTTTTATTTTCGAATTGATTGTATTGAATTGTATTGATCGAATTGATTGCAAGTAATATTTCACAGATGGCGCACACGGTACCTATACAAATCTCGCAATTCAAGACTTGTTTTACCGATATTTATATTTTTTATTGGATTATTTTTTATATTATTAGGTTAGATCCCATTGTCATTAACTATCCTAATTTCGAATGTCAATCTGACGTTAACCTGCTGAAATTGCACTGGAATTACAGATTTCTATCCACTAACGAGGTCCGGGCGCCCAAGTGTGTGACACGTCATTTAGCGCGCGGCTCATGTTACACGCAAGGGTCATTATTAATTTTGATTATGTTCAGTGATTTTCCGCTGGTTTACGGCTAGTATAAGTAGGCAGGTATATTTTGTACCTAAATAAAAAAAATTCCAAGCCATATATCTATCAAAAAATAACTAAAATTAGTATTTAATGCTTGACAATAGGATTATTTTTAAATGTATATTTTTATTTTTTTCATTAATAGTAGCAGTAGGTAAAAGTGAATTTAGAAAAATATATTAAAAAATAGGTATGTGTTGTACCATAGGTAGTTAGAGTAAATCGTCATTATTGTATGTCTACTGTATTGCATGGAACAACAAAAACATAATTGGTTCCCTCTCTGATACACTTATGTTACGAAATCTGCGTAGCACCCTCTGTCGAAATGTGGTTAAAACCGAAAAACTTAGTGTTTTTATTTTTAAAAAATTTCCTATAAACTTATTTGCTTTCGTACCTACTTAAAATGAAAGGGCACATAATAAATTAAATTTTAGTGTTCGTTTTTATTTTAGCACGGTTTTTTATTATTTCGGCAGGGATTAGCCGGATTAATTAAAAAAGCGATGGTCTGGCAATGCAAACACTTTTTCTTATAGTTCTTGCATTTGGTATGGAAAGGTATCAAATTAAAGTGTATTCATTAAGTCCCATTTATTTTAAATACATATATTTTTCTAAAACGAAACTAATTCAATTATTCTATAAATTAATTACCAAACTAAAGATGTTTAAAAACTGAAGAAAATTGCTCCACTTTGTGGGCTTTGCAAAATATAGGACGTGTCATATTTTATGCATTTTTGTATGGTATTAATACCCTTCCATATAAAAATGTAATTAAATTGCTCTTGCGTTGCGTTCATGACCGCCTTAACTGAAAATATTGTGTGCATAAAAGAATTAATAAAAGACAAATTTTGCATTAAACTTACTGCTTCTACAAAACATTTAACAGTTTGATTATAAAAAAAATCCTTAACAAAATGTCGTGGAATACAGAGCAATCGTTATTCTTTCATTTTTAAATTGGGATTATAACAAAATTAGGTCACACGCTGATTCTGAAAAGTGCATAACGAAACGCTTTGACGATTAATAAATTATGTTCAGCCATCCAATCCCTCAATCAAAAAGTTAAAACTGCTTTTTCTTCCTCGGAGATGACACGGGATGAAGAGCTCCTTTGTTGGCATCACATTGCATCGTATTGCATTGCATCCATCCGCGAAAGAATATGCTGTAATGCCATAAGCGACCGAATACCATTATCTACATCAAGGCGAACTGGATAATAAACTGTTTTTAGTAATCACATCCACATCACATATAATTTGATGTACATTTTTTATGTATCGTACACTTAATTATTTTACGTAGGTACTTTTTGTTAAAAAATATTACTGATTGTAACTACCTATATTGTAAATTGTTAACATGTTTTATATTTCACTTGACAATACACTTAACTATTGTTTAATAAAAATACACCGTAAAAACATCGAAATGTTATTCTGCAATTAATCAAGACCAATGGAGCAGAGTTTTGCTTATCGCTCTATGAGATGAAACGATATAGGTACATAACATACATTTATCCATCCATCTGGCTCGAGCTGGATCTTCAGAAGTTATCCAGAATCAAATCTTAAACTAAATTAATCTTATACCATGTAATATTATTTTTGGGAACCATTAAGCTCAAACTTTTAGCGACCAAAATAATGTGGCCATTTACTATATACATCAAGATAACACATATTAACTCTCTACTATCTGATATATGCACCTGTTTTGACTTCACTCCATTAGAAAATAACTAAAATAATATAAAATAATAATTACTGTTAGTATATTTTCGCATTTTTGTGAGGCTATTTATTTGTTTATCAAACATACATAGTGAGTATATAGTAATATACTTTTACATTTCATTATTGTTTTTTATTTTAATGTAAAATTTAATAACAGCCTCCTCGACTGTATGAAGGTCTGTGGTAGGTAAAGGAGTCAAGTTAATCCGTATTTTCAATAGTGGACTGTGAACAATAACGATGCTCTCTAGGTAAACAAAATTAAAATTTAGAAAATTATAAAAAAATACAGAATTTAAAATATAATATAGCTCTTTATAAAAATAAAATGACTTTTTAGTCGTTTAATTTTGGTTTCTTCTGATGCAGTAAATAAAATGAACGAAAATAATGTTATAATATTAATGAATTTTGCATAGTTTTGCGTCGATATATTGAAGCATCATATAAAATCAACAACTACCTATAAAAACAGAAACTTAAATAATCCGCTAAACATAATAATTACAGCTAATCGTAATAATTACCACTTATAGCTGAATGAATCAATGAATACAAATATTTTACCTTTATTTCGCAGCACGTCTCATATCATATGTCGATCTATTTTAAATATTACTCAACTTGTGTGTAATTGTTATATTAAAGATGTTCTATTAAATATTATGTCCTATTTTATTTAAAATATTAAATAGAACATTGTATTCCATAAATACATATTCAACATTTACATCTTTCGTAATAAAGTACTACCGTAATGTACGTATTGACGTGACGTGGGTTGGTGTCAATTATGACTTTTAACTTGTTGCCATCAGACTTCAAAAGCCGCCCGGCCCGTGCTTAAACGATCTTTGATGACATCTGCTCCACATAGCAAATGTTTTTGGTTGCCACAGTCGCAGTATTGTCTTTACGGAATTCATACAGTAAAAAGTGAGTAGGTAAATGCTCTTTATCGACAGACATTTTGAAAAAATATATGGGGTCTTCACTGTATCCTGGTTACGACAAACTGAATAGAAAGTATCCTTTATACAATATAATCATTTCGTTGGGATCATACAAAACATCAAAACTTTTGCAGCAACCTATTTTTTTTAAAACCACAACTACATAATACCTATGCATTTATTATACAGCGAAATCTCCATTTCTCAAATCCAAAACTTAAATCCAACACAATATATATAAATATAAGATAATATGTAACAAGCCTCTTGGCCACTACCTACCTCGCTAGATACATAGAATACCTACCTATTCTGAGGTAGGTATTTTTTAGCTTTATCATTTATCATTTTATAATTTTTTTTTATTATTTTACTACTATTATATTATTTTACTACATTAAATACTAAATTCACCGATAAATAGATTACATAGGCATGGTAATGAATATGCTTATCTGCAGGTACATTTTCAGATGATACAAATCATTACAAAAGTTAATTAATTGATAATTTTCGAACTCTTTACTTTCTTTTTTCTGTAAAATCTATTGTTTGCTTGCTTTTTGTATTTTTATAGGCTTTACGGCAGTGTACTGCTTAAATAATATGATGGCAGAAATTAGTGACCGACCGAAGGTTCGGTTTCGATTTCGGTTTCGGCAAAAAAATCTAGTTTCGGCATCAGTTTCGGTTTCGGCAGAAAATCTGCTGAACATTCGGCCGCACCGAAACTCTGCGTTCGTGAAATATCGTGCGTCATTCGGCTGACTTCGGGTGAGTTCGTGGCTCGTGTGTCACCCCCCATCATCAGCTGAGTTCGCTAGTTACTAGTTACTAGTTATTAATTAGGTAATTATACATTACAAACTGCAATTAAAAGATCTCAACAAATGAATAAATGTCTTTAGAATGTTGTGTTATTAATTTTTATAATTTTTGTTTGTTTTATAGCAGTGCTTTTATCTGCACGAGTGGCTTAAGTGATCAGTCTACGCAACGTAACGTTCACTAATTCCACCGCAACAAAAAATATTTTTTAAGAATATATAAAACAGTTCAAAACTGAAAACAACCATTTTCAGGCGTATTCTAGTATATATGTTAAATAATTCGGAAGAATAGCATATGCACATTAAAGAGAATTTGCTTAATATTCAAATTTGTAAATGTACAGGTATCATTACCAGAGGCGTGGCATGCAAGTGACCTGCGGGCAGTTCTCACCTCACATTAGACCTTTTGAAGAAACACGCTATTCTACGAAAAATTTACTTGACTACTACAAAAAACTCGCAGACATAAAGATGGGTGAATATATAATAAATTATACATACGGTTTCAGTAGGAAAGTACACAGTTCAGGATAAGTTTCTTTTCGATTTGACTGGATCTAATAAACAAGTCTGATGCGCGAAAACAAGTGAGATACAATAAGTTTGACATGAAGTTGGATACAGAAACGTCGGAAATAAAAACACTAGCCGTAGCCACGAATTGCGACTAGAATTTAAAATCAAGTTTTTCTTATGCTAAAGTTTATTTAATTAATATTTGTTTCCTAGAATCTTTACTAGTGCACAGCTTTTTTGCATATATGCGTTGCACGCCACTGATATACAGCTATAGACAATTATTTTTGCTGCTGTTAGCAGTGTGGGCTTTACAGTTTGTAACTTTCGTTATAAATTTCTAATTGATTATTCTAATTTGTTTTAATTATTTTAACTATTACATTTGATAGAAGTTAGTCAATCAACAAAGGAAGGTCTTGAGGTCAAGACCCACCAGGAGTTTTCCAGTTTGATATAATTAAGTCGGAAATGTAAAGATGTCAATATTTTCCATTAACGTAATGTTCGTGGTAATGGAATAATTCTCACAGATTTTATCAGCAATCTGAAAATAGATTCACGTTCTCGTTAAACTGCTATTGTCTGTTGCGCCTTCTCATATAATATGTAAATCAAGAATCAAATCTCATTTATGCCCACAATAATTGCAGAGAAAACATATAACAGACGTGTATCGCTTATATAATAAATTATTAAAACATTTTATCTACAACTATTATATGATAGTATTTTTACTTCAGGAGCTGATTTCGATTAGGACTATGTATTCGTATATGCTGATTCCATAAAAGTTAACCAATTGGTCGATAGGTTCACATTTTTATTTGCTTAAAAAAGAGTACTGTAAAATGTAATAAAAAAATTGTACTCTTACTGTAAATCATCATGGAAAAACACGATTGATTTAAAACTCGTGTAGATGACGTTCTTAGGAAAAATTCCTCCGCAAAGTCGACCATTTAATCGCAATTATCATATTTTTAATATTTACTGTAAAATATTGTAGTTAAACACATTTTAATAAACTTACTAATTAACTTTGAATTTATTTAAACGAACCGGTGTGGGAAATTTTTTTATCTATCGTCAGTTATGAAAATTACTTAGACCAAAGACTTGTGGTTAACAAAGATATTTGTTTAAATTTATTACAAATTAACACTACAAAAATCTCAAACCGTCCGAAATATATTTTTCAAAGAATAGCCAGCATTTTGGGGACAAAATAAGCTAGGAGAGTAGGAAATCTTATACCCATAAATATTTATGCAAGCGACGCCTTGTAAAATGAAATCCTCCAAGGACTTACTGGAAGTATATTTTCACAGTGGATAACATAGGCCTCTCTTCCTCTGAGGGACTGAGGAAGTGTGAGATGGTGCCTGAGATGAAAGGATTAATTTTTAGGTGGGTCTCAAGGTTCTATTAATAACTATTGCTCAAAATAATCAAACGTTTACTGCTTGTTTTACTTTTTTGTGCGATATCAAGAATACTAGTAAGTTTATTATAATTATCATTTCAAATTACATTACATATCTTAAATGTTGTTCATCCAGTGGCGTGCAGCGCATACAAGCAAAAAAGCTGTGCATTAGTAAAGATTCTGGGAAACAAATATTAATTAAATAATCCTTATCTTAAATAAAAATATGATTTAAAATTCTAGCCGTAATTCGTCCTACGGCTAGAAGTTTTATTTCCGACTTTTCTGTACCTAACTTCATGTTAATTCTTAATTTATCTCACTTGTTTGCGTACAACACATTTATTCCATAGATCTAATCAAGTCGAGAATAAAACTCGTCCTGAAGCGTGTATTTTTACTTAGCTCTATCTATGTCTGCGACTTTTGTGTAATAGACAAGTAAATTTTTCATGGAATAGCGTGTATCTTCGAAAGGTCCTATGCCAGGTGAGAACTACGCGCACATCATTGCAGAAATAATATTTTTTACAAATTCCACCCAAAATTTTTTGTGTGAATTCTATTTTTTATTTCAATGGTGAATATAAATACCATCTGTTATATCCAATGTGATCCAATGGTCATATCTTAACGAGTATTTACGACGAAATTGCCATCTATGATATCATAAAATGTTTGATTTATTTTTGTGAAAAGAAACGTATATCTGATATAAGTATTATTCCCGATTTAATTATATATAAATCGTCTTCGAAATATATTGAACATTTTTGCCGTATTACCTATATATAAAATATTTATTTATTTAGGAAATCTTGTTTACAATACTTCTTTTATAGTGCAGTTATTTTTGTGGATTGAAGCTTCTCAAAATAGTTCATTACATACAGTTAAAAAAAATGCATGTACCCTTATGGGTATTTGCGTATATATATTTTTTTAATATAGGTATATAGTCGGTCACAGCATAACCTAAGTTTATACCCGCTGCACGCCACTGTGTTCATCTAAGTGATCGTATTATCTTTTCCTCTTTTTTGTGCCATGTCAGGAGGGGGAGACGATAATTGAAGGCGTCTCTAAAAAAAGGGTCTATATGCAAAAACAAAATTTTACAGGAGAGAGAAAAAACACTTGTTGAAATTAATAACCAGAATTTCAGTTTTTATTTTATTTTCTAATATTCACTTGCCATTGTAAACTATGGCCTAAACAGCTACGGATTGACATATCCATCATACTTAGAAAAAGTGAAACAACTACAATTAAGAATTATTAAAACTATAGCAAATAAAAAACAAAAAGAAGCATGTAAGGACCAACCGGAAAACCTATTCCAAATGTCTAAAATCTTACCGATCCAAAAACAACTTTACTATAAAATAACACTGGATGAATACAAGAAGGACAGTTTCAAAACATCAATACATCATGAATATACGACAAGACAAATAACGAATAGAAAACTAGAAAAAAAAAACAAATAATTGTTACAGAGACAGAACCAAACAGTGCGTAATTACAAAATTATTCAACAAGCTACCGGATAAAATAAAAAATGTAACGGGACAAAAAAATATAAAAAAGACATTAAAGAAATACTACAGTGAATTGTGAAGTGGATAGGGAAAGCAAAAATTAGTTTAATATACAGCTTATTATATAATATATCATAAATTAAATACAATTAAGTAAAGAAATGTACATACACTTATTATAATTAAATCCTTGCATTTAAACTGTAATTACAGTTTTGCAAGAGGTAATTTAAAATAAATAAATAAAAAAGTATAAAAAATAAGGTTTCCTTTATCTATTCAGGTTGTTGAGTAATCCTAGTACCATTTTCAAACTATCGGCATTCGTCATATTTGTTAACGTCAAATAAATATAGATCCTTTTCCACATTCATCAACTTTTGAGGTAGAATTTCGGCAAGATTGAGTTGAAATCATGAAAAATAAAATACCGCACTTAGTGTATGCTGTTATACAGACCATTTTAAAACAATAAAATCACTTTGTGACATGGTGTACTATGTAGACCCTTTTCATAGGGACGCCTTCAATTATCCCCATGTAGCACCTGACCCAGATCTTCGCTCTAACATTCGACAGTAGCTCTCTACTGGCCCCAACTCTCTGAAGCACCTCCGTGTAATTGTATTATAAAAGTTTGCTAAATGATATTTACCTACTTCCTTATCTTCACGCCTTTTCCACATTGGCATGGGCAGAGAGGACAGAGCGCCACACTCCTCGGTCCATACACACAACTCTCGCCTCATCCACGTGCTTACATCTTCGCATACAAGCTCGGCAATTGTTGAGCATCCTCTAGTATCTGGTTAATCTGGTCATGCCACGTCTTTCGCGGTCATCCACTCTTTCTGGTGCCGTCAACACTTGCATCATGCATTTTTTTTTTACCATTCTTTCACCCAACGTGCCCAAACCATCTGAGCGACCCATTTTTATTATATTATCTATGCTAACCTCAGCTTTACATCATTTCCCAACATCTTAATTCTTTACTCTATCATAAATGGATTTTATCTAAGTATAATTAGCCCTTAAGAAAGGTTGAAATAGCTTGGAATTTCATTTCATTTGTAGGTATATCAAAACAATTTTGCAAAAAAAACTCTTGATCTGATATTCGTGCATTATTTTTCTTCAATAGCAGAAGAAAATGTTCTCAAGTGGCTTTAAATAATTTAAATTTATACTTTTCAAGTATGACATGAACATCTGACAATTCAAATTCATCTCGTGAGACGATATGAAGCTGACGTCAATCTGAAGGAGCTGTTTAGTGCGCTGTGCGGTCATTAAAATTGTTGATATTGAAACACCTGCCTGGTGGAAAAGTGCATAGGTTTAGTTAAGTCTTATTAATTAAAGCTTTTTCACATAAATACGAGCACTTTTCAAAAATAGAATGAAATGGCACATGTACGGAAAAATTTCAGAATGTCGTACCTACGATCACTCGTTTTATACAGGTGTCTCATAGCTAGTAGCAAAAACTTTACAGGTGGCCTTGATAATGAGTCGAATACTCCAGCGCCCGGCCGTGCGGACGCGTGACATCACAGGTGAGGTCAATCGTTCCGCGCTAAAATACACTAATTTTAATTTTATTTTTCTCTGTTATTTATCGACAGATTTCAACAATTTTTTTACTGGTTTATTAGTTTTGATCTAATTTCAATTCCATTAAGTTAAATATAGTATTATCAACATAACGAAACTTCTTCATTCAGTACCTAAAATTAGTAATCCTCAGTGACTGCATTTAATTTTTTTATTAATTTTTCGATATTGTTGCCTTTGCTCTTGTACCCCACATACGTAAAATCAACTAACTTAAAAAATAAAAAATAAAAAAAAATTCTTGCATTAATTATAATTCACTTGGCCCCCACTTAACCTCATGTAAATTGTTTCTTCAAATATTATCAGTTATCACGTGTTAAACTAAAACCCTTTGTGAATCGGTGACCGGTTTAAAAATTAATATTACATCAGTTCTAAATGGACCTTTACATTCTTGATGCACAACATTGACATAATGGCTAGGTACAATATTATAGCCCGCTCATGCACGATGACACCAGGCGGGATGCTATTAAATCTCCCAGGAATTATTCTTGGCAGTTATCGATACAATATTCCATTTGTAATTCTTCTGCGTACCGTGAATCATGGGAAACCCACGCAAGATTCACAGTCCACTGTACTATCGACAGAGCCGCACTCTACGGTCATTATAATGAAAAGTGTGCGATATAATGCAGAAGCAAACAAGAACCAACCCATAACATCAGAGCTGATGATGGACTCTGCAATGGGATCCTAAACTTTGACCAGAGAGGTCAGATAACCACGGCAGACTATCCCAGAAAACTACACATAAAAGATTCTTAAAAGCCTATGGACTGTTAGGACGTCGTATGTCCCTAAAAATGCATTTTTCGACTTTTGTCATTCGCTTTTGGATTTTTATCCCGAAAAATTGGGTGTAGTAAGTGACGAAAAAGGAAAGAGATTTCACCAGGATAAAAGGACATAAGGAAACACGATACCAGGGAAGCTGGAACCCATCAATGATGGGAAACTGCTGGATTTTTAAAAATATGTGTTTCGCCGCTGTGTGATACATTCATGTTTTTTATTGCACATGACCCTTATTAAATGTATTTTCTTAGGTTTAACACGATTTATATGTATATATTAATTAAACTAGCTGTGCCCGCAGCTTCGCCCGCGTGTAATTCAGTATGAGACTATAAGAGTATCAGCGAAAAATCAATATAATCTGAACTACTCGTCAAAACTATGTTTTGTAAATGGAAATTTTTGTCTACATAAAATTTTCCTGACGATAACCAAATTTATTGTGATAAGAATTTAACATTACCTACTTAAATTATACACGACAGATTAAAATTAATTTCAAATATATATTTTATTCATATTTTATCAATTTGTGAATTAACCTTAACATACAGATATATGTCGTCACGAATTTTTTATAGGCCTTTTTGATTTCTATAACATTTTTATAGAAATCATTCATTTATCTGTTACTGTTAAGGCAGCGTTCGTAAGAAACGCATTCGCTCGACCGTTTTTTCGTCGACTTTATTTGTAAAAAAGGTCACCACGAAAAACCCTTTCATTTTAACTGGATAATAAATATAGTCTAGAACCACCCTGAAAGTCCATTCTAAATATTGGTGAAAGAATTTTTGAAATCGGATAAGTAGTTTCGGAGATTACCTCCTACATCCAAACTTACAAACTCACAAACCGGAGTAGTTCACCTCCAGGCCTCAAAGGAAAAGCGAGCTCCCCGGTCCACCAGCAGGCCAGGAGGGTCTGCCGGGCTAGGTCTGCCGCCCTAATGACTACGGGCTTACGATACTCCGCACCCAGAGTTGGGTCCCTCGCACATATCTCTGTGACTGTGTCTAGTGAATTGGTGATTTAAATAAAAACTGACATACGTATCGTAATCGTACAAATGAGACGCGGGTAACACGTAAAATTTCTATGAGAAATTAAGTCATTTGTGATCGATAACGTTTGACAAACATCTCGTATATGTGTTATATAATAGCGATCAAGGCGTGATTTTTAAAATAATGCAAAACAATGAGTAGAGCCCCGAACAAAACATTAGTGTGTTACACGGTAAGGCAAGGGTCGTTATTAATTATTATTATTTCCCGTGGTTTTTCACGGGTGTACAGTTGTTAAATATTGACAGATTTAACAAAGAAGTGAAAAACATACTACGACGTGCATAACTACTTAAAAAACTGCTTTGTAACTCGTTCCACCTCAAAATACAATCTGTTAAATTCTACAAATAATCTAGACATTTTTACTGACAATTTGCTTTTAATTAAAATGAAACTCAGTAATCTCATTTATGATTATTGAAATAAATTTGATACTTCTTTAATTGAATCCCATTCCCTCCCTCTTCCCACCCCTTCCATTTTATGCATTATCATAATTTAAATCTTTGAATTATTTCTTATTTATCACATATTCTTTATCATTGTTTCTTTTTTACCAGCTTCGAGGAAACTTCACTGGTCATATTAAACGAATATTTTATTTGATATTATATAAAAAAAATCAAATTCTACTGTATGTTTCCCAAAAATAAAAAATAATAAAAAAAATAAAAATAAAAAATTAAAAAACATATCGAACTACAAAATTTATTTAATTTATTTAAACTTGCATTATACTTGCATATAACTTGCATTAGTCGGAGCCTTTAATAGCATAAAATATGATCAATTTCTTTGACAAAACACTCCCTATGTGTCATTATCGTAGAGCTATGTTTCTGATGTTTGCTTTTAGTAAATATCTTGTACTATCCAAAAGAATAAAATCAAAATTTTCGTCAAAGACCTTTATTTTTTTATAGCTAATAAGATAAAAAAACTTGTTTCTTTATGTAAAATTTATTTGAACAATTATCTTTGATCTCTTTTTTTTAATTTTGGTCAAATAATAATTTAACGTAATATTGATTCTTGTCGTTTTATCTTTCAAATGAGACCTCTTTGATGTTTATAGACCCTCTACATGGGTAGATATTAGTAAATTGACATACGCACCCATGTTTGAGTAACATAAAAATTGAAATGCCTGCCATTTCATTATGGCTGGAGAAAAATGACATACAGGGGACGTGAGGCTTCGACACCGGTCACCCGACTCTGTATAAAGCAAAATGCTATTTTTTCGTAACTGACACAAGTTTCTAATAATGTTAATAAACATATATTCAAATTCCTATAATTGGTATCCATTCTGTGGTCCAGTCAGAGTGGACACCCTACTTTTAACTTTCTACACAACACAACGTGAAGACATTATTTTAACCTGCATTTTCACAAATACCCAACTGTCGAAAACAGGTCATAATTTATTACTCGTTAAACTGTATTTTTTATCACTACCTATTTAATATATGCATACATTCATTTAATTTTATATATTATAATATATATATATATATATATATATATATATATATATACTTTTAACTGTGCTAATGCTTTGGTAATCAATAATATTTACATGTTGTTACTATCCATACATATAATTCTTTACATATATTATTTTACTTTCACTATTGCTTTTGTATTAGATAATATATACTGCTTTTATTATCCATATTTTATATGTATATCCTCAATTAATTGATTAATCTTAGAGTTATGTAGTATTTTGTTTTATGTCTTTATTATTTTGTTCTCACTATATTGTCACATGCTCATCTCGGCACAGATTCTTCCTGGTGAGATGAGCGACTCCATTTCCTATGTCATGTATCAATATGAAGATAAATAAATAAATAAAAAATTGTATATGACCACGTAGAGCCCAACATTAATGCTCACGCGGCACTGCAATCTGGGCATTGTATATTTAATAACGATCTTACGTAGCGAGCGTGTTGATTTGTCGATTCGACCCTAACCTCTTTTCATATAATGCACTTCTTTGCTTATCTGATGGCATACCAACGCAAGAAATCGATACGATTAATTCCCAAAATTTCACATACGTCACAAAAATTTCGGTCTACCTAATTAATTACATAAAGTAGGTCATAGTCCAGATAACATTGAAAAAAAATTAAACGAAAAAATTTCTCCGAATTGGTTTTACGGAATTAAATTAAATTGATAAAATTAGTCGGCGTTGGTTTATATTTTTTAACGCATTGTACCTCACATCATTTCTCGTACTTGGTGTTTTTATACTATGTTATGTTTTTTATATGTTATGAAGCAACATTTCGTGTTATATGTCACATGTACTATATTTAATATATTTTTTGTATTTCTACCTATATTGTCATATTTGTTTTCCTATGTATGTATATATATATCATGTATTGCGTGTTGTGTTTGTTAGTTACACTTAATGTTTTGTTTATTTTTTTTAACACTTCTATTGGTCATTCTATGAACTTTATGCATTCTGCATTCATATTTTGTACTCTGAAGCATTTCATGTATATATGTAATTGGTAACTCCTACTCGATAAAGTATATGCTCCCTTTGTTATTTATCTCTTCCCTTCGGAGACAGTAAAGAGGTTTTGTGTGGACACTTCCCCGCCCCGCTCGCACGCACTCACACGAGTGTCAACGGGATGATGAGCACGGCCACTTTAGCATTAAAAAAATCCGAAAATGGGTGGCGAAAGTGTTGGACTGATACGGGAGCTATTGCTCATAGAACGGTCCTGGATGTGTGGTTATTATGTAGGCAATAAAGAGCTCTCGAAATTCAGAGTGGACCTTATGTGGGTTATAAAAGCAAAGGCAATAATATTAAAAAAAAAAATTAATGCAATCATCGAAGATTACTAATTACTGTGCTGAATTCAAGATTTTATAGGAAACATAATCTATAAATTTATAGGAAACATAATTTTGAAAGGGATAGATACATAAAATCTAGAATTTAGTACATTTTACATTAGTAATCCTCGGTGATATTGCTGCCTTTAATTTTATACCCAACATATCATAAATATTTATTTTGTTTTTACGCATGCAGGGGTAAAATATATCATTTTGATGGGATAAAGTCTCGAAGTGGCACAAAAAGAGATTGTGTGAATGCTATAATGTCAAAGAATGGAAAAATGCTTAGGAACGAAAACGAAATAAAAGATAGATGGAAGGAAGTTTTTGAAGAAATGTAGGAGAGTAAGGGAATGTGAGTGAGGATTTCTTTGAGGCGTCCAATGGATTTATGAACGGTGACGACAATATAAATGAGAACTGTGGAAGTGGAAATCAAAAGGGCATTGAAGTACATGAAGAATGGCGAGGCTGTGTGTTATGACAATGTTGCTGCAGAGTACATTAAAGGTGATGGTCCAGTAATACTCACGTAGCTTCATAGACTCTTCAACCAATGTTTAGAGGGCAGCTTAATCCTAAGGATTGGAAAAGAGCTGTCATCATGCCTCTATACAAAGGAAAAGGGTCGCGAATGGACTGAGCGAGCTATCGCGCCATTAGCCTATTGAGCTCTGTTGGCAAATTGTATGCGAGAATTTTGATAGAAAGAGTGAGTGTGACAAAGAAAAAAGTATGGGATGTACAAGGAGCGGTCATGAGTGGAAGAGGATGCATGGACCAGATTTTCTCAGTGCGCCAGATGACGGAAAAGATTTTGGCAAAGAACCAAAAACTTTTTTGTGCCTTTGTGGATCTCCAAAAAGCGTATGACGTATGACGATAATAAATGTTAATCAATTAATAAATTAAACGTACAGATAAGGTCGATATATTCACGGAAATATACAAGACCGCTATAGCGTAATTGGAGAACTGGAGCCCCAAATATTTTTTCAGAAATTTGATTAAGCTGTATGTCTTTCTAATTAATTAATTAATATGGTTTTAAACAAACGTAAGTGATTAAAAAGTTATTTTCACATTACTCATCGACGGGCCCTCGTTGTTTTTGATAAGAAATTAATAATTTTTAACGAATGCCACCAAGAAGTTCAACCGATACTCAATGAAAGAAAATGGCGTTACAGCTGTTATTTATCAAAACAAAACACAGTTTAAAGAATTGATCGGCATAAATAAAATAAAAAATATATTTTCATTGCCTTATTTATACACCTTTCAATGTCCAAGTGACCAAAATCGGCCCATCAACCCTATTTATTTTTTATTATTTCTTATGAAAGTTAGTCAATTTTTGTATAATAACTTATATTTTACAATCTATTTTTTATACTGTATTCCATAGTAGTTTACATTAGTAGTAGATATAATATTTACATTTACATTTCATAATCTATAATGTACATAATCTATAATAACAAATACTCTACAATATATAAAATGTTTACAATATATAATCTATAATTTACATCCTATAATCTTGCAATGCTCTATGATCGATTGACAAATTGCAAGGTGCGTGCACCATTTTTTGGAATTTCTAAGTAAGTTTCTAATATTAGGTCCTTACATATGAAATTGGCGTTTTGCCGTACTGGCAAATTTGATCTCAAATATCTTCTCTTTGGTTAGGAATTCCAAATCCAAATTTATACAGCTATTTACTCATGTATTTTTGTTTTGAAAATTATAATTCATTTGTTTTTTCCTCAATTATTTTTTTCTTTGCGTCACTCAGTATACAAAATGAAAAACTTGAAATATCGCGTTATTTACGAGTACGAGTTCCACCGTGGCACCAGTGCTGTAGAAACGGCTCGAAGAATTAATGATGTGTATGGCGACGGTGCCGCAAAAGAAAACACAGTGCGTTTTTGGTTCCAACGTTTTCGTTCTGAAAATTTCGACCTGCAGAACAAGCCCCGAGGACGGCCGGAGACCAAAGTTGATAATGAAGAATTGAAGGCTATTGTGAAAGCGGATCCATCGCAAACCACATCCGAGTTAGCTGCAGGCTGCGGTGTTAGTGATCAAACTGTTTTAATCCACTTAAAGCAAATTGGTAAAGTGAAAAAGCTTGAAAGGTGGGTACCTCACGAATTGAGTGAATCAAATCAACATCAAGGTTCCATTTTACATAGGCATCAATTTTATGAATTCTGGATATTTCATTTGGTCAGTACATTCGATGTAAATAAAAAACCTACCCATAAAAACCAAGTTTTTATTATACTCCCTTTCTCATTTGTACTGTTTCCAATTTGATATTCTATCAACATTCATGTGGAAAATCTATTCCATGTTTATTATTATCCTTAGAACTTATAGAATATTTAAAACATAATAATTAGTATAGGGTGGCACGGCGTCGACGAAACCGTCTGATCGGACCCATGGCTCGAGTCAGACTAGTTGAAACAGGTTTCGCGCCTTCTCCATGCGTCGGGCTCCTTTTTCATTTGTATGGTTTCTAATTTGAAAAAACCGTTAAAATTTCGAAAAATCAAAAATTATACTGCAATTCAAAATTTTAAACGAAAATTCGTTAGATCATTTTTATCGTCGCCACGAGTCTGCCTGCAACGTTTCAGCTCGATTGGATCACGGGAAAAAGGTTAAAAATCGATCCAAAGTTTTTTCGACGGACAAGCAGACAAGCAGACGCTACAAGTTAAAAGAAAGGGAATAAAAAGAGAACTGCACATATTACCACATCCCGCGATATAAGTAAAAAAATAAATTAAAGTCCCTTTCATATTTATATGCAGGTGATCGACACCTACTTGATATATTTAACTTTACCAATTTCAAGAGCAATGATTAATGTTCCCAATTTGCGTGTGGAGGTGGCCTTCGTTGGCGGACGAACGGATTACCGCATCGCTATATCCGATAATGATTAACCCATTTCTAGAAGACAAAAAAAATGACGTCAACACACGTCACTGTTGCGACACGAAATGACTGCGGGACTCGACGCGGCGACAGCGACATAAATGTGTCACGAACGCATCATGCACTCGCCTGCAGTTCCGGTCTCCATATGGTCGTAACGAAGAAAAATGTGGTCGATTGAAAAGAAGAATCCCTCATCGATTTCTGCATAAAAGCGTGGTTTTTCAACACGAGTTTACAGAAATTATTTTATATAAAAAACATCTAGATAAATGTAATTCTCTCCGTTTGTACGTCATATATAGTGTCTCATAGCTAGTAGCAAAAACTTCGGGGGAGTCTTCCTCGTGCAATTTTGTATAGAAAATATTTTTTACATTTGTGGTGAAATGACAGTAAACAGTTACGGAGATAAGCGATTTCAAAGTTTGTATTTTTTTTTCTCAATATTTCTGACTTACTTTATGGAAAATGCTGCAGTATTACTACAGTAACTTATCTAGAGTATTAAAAATGTATTCGCTCTGATACAAGTAAAATAAAACTATTAAAACCTTGCCGAAACTAGAAAAATATTTTTGTAAGGTTTTTGCCATTTTATTTGACTTGTATTAAAGCGAATAAATATTTAATATTCCGTATAAGTCACTGTAGTGGATACTGCAACATTTTACAGAAAATAAGTCAGAAACATTGGGAAAAAATGCAAACTTTGATGTCGCTTATATTATATATTTTTATTAATAAATTAATAAATTAAACGTTTTGTATCCAACCTACGTGTGTAAGTACAAATGGGTACCACCTTAAAAAATTAAATGCAGAGTGTAACAGAGCTAGTTCACAGTACTTAACAGGCGGATTCCTGCCTTAATTATGAGTCGAAAATGTTAAAGCCATGACCTAAAACATCAATATCAATAGTTATGGAGATAAACGACATCAAATTATGAACTTTTATTTTATTGATGTGTAACATCTTTCCTCTCGCTTTCCTGTCATCTGTGGCAGTGATTTTTTGAAAAAGGACGGAAATGCGTAACAGGAAATAAGACGCAGGGGAAGCGCGCGCAATTTCATTTGACCAATGTGCGCGCGCAGAGCGCGCGCGATGAAACAAATCATCGTTTATAAACAAATCAATATTGCAAGTGCACTTTCAACAGCCAGCCCTTCTGATTTTGTATATATGTTACGTGGCGGTGTCAAGTGTGTCAAGTGTGTGAAGTTGTTACTTTGATATATTTTGGCTTATATCTTAGAAACTATACAATAAGTACTTTATGTTTTTTTTACATTAATGTGAACAATAACTAGCCTTGATGATTTACATTCTCAAATGTAATTTATGTGATTTTTTTTAAATATATATTCAAAGTGTTCATACAATATGTATGGTGGCCCACTACCGTCATCTATGAAAATAAATAAAAACATATAATTGACCAAACAAACACATTTCTAAACAAAATGCGTATATAGATACGTATAGGTATACGGTACCTACCTATTGCGGCAAAATTTCAATAATAAATAAATGCAAATAAATTATCTTTACTTGTATTTACTAATTAATAACTATATAGGTAGGTATAAGCTTTTTAAATTGTGATGTTAATTTCTGTTGTTGGTCTAATGATATTTTTACTCCCTTTATATTAACTCGTGGCGTCTGCTTGCTTGCTTGCCGGCTTGCCGTCAAAAAAACTTTGGATCGATTTTTGACGTGATCCAATCGAGCTGAATCTTGGCAAGTAGACTCGTGGCGACGTTCAAGAAGATATATCAAATTTTTGTTAAAAAAATTAATAATTATAGTATAATTTCGGATTTTTAGAAATTTTATTGGTTTTTTCAAATTGGAATCATTAAAAAAGTTTGATTAGCAACGGCGGCCCGATAACGTCGCGAAATATTTTCTAAATTTGAATTACTCCGTCGGTATACATAATAGATACTTCACTACGAATGTCGAAAATCTAAATTGACTGACAAATATTTTTAGAATTTAATCTTCAAAGCATGAAGTCTCTTATCAAAGCTCAAAACATCTGACATTTTAGAAATATATTAAATTACTGTAAGTTCAGTGTTATATTATATGTTTTAATTCGTCTTTAATCGTTGTTATATTTTACAAAGAAAGGGAGTATAATAAAAAATTGGTTTTTATGGGTTACATTTTTAATTGTGAGATGACAAATGTTACATATCATATGCGACTATTGTAAGGCTCGCTCGTTTTTTTTTCGCTTTTATTTTAAAATACAAATTATTTGTGCATTGTTTAATTTGTCGATTGTTCGAATTGCTGGGTTTGCTAATGTAATAATTAATTTGCTTTGCTGGTTAATAAAATTTAAAGTATCTTGATAAATAAGTAAAATAGCATTCTAAAAATAAAGTACTTTCGTTAAGTACTACATTTTTCCTTTTTTTTGACGTCAATGAAGAAAACCACAATTTACGTATTAAGAATGTAGTAGGCGAAAGCCCGTTAATATTAAGAGGAAAAATATTTTCAAATTTACAAGAATTGTAAGTAGGTAAAATCGTAGTAATAACCATGGTGTTAGCGTTGTTGGAAAGATAATAGCAAAAAAATATTATTTAAATTTCTGGAAGATTTGCATTTCATCAAATCATTTTATTTGTCATAGTGAAGCCTGGAGCTGGCAGAAGAGGAACGAAAGTAGATTAAATGCAGTGGAGATGAGGTCCCTTAGACGTATGTGTGGTAAATCCATGTATGATAGAGTAAAGAATGAAGATATTAGGAATGAATGTAAAGCTGATCGTAGCATAATACAGAGAATAAAAATAGGGTCGGTCAGGTGGTCTGGGCATGTTGAACGAATGAATGAGGAAATAATGGTAAGAAAGATATATGATGCAAGTGTTGACGGCGCCAGAAAGAAAGGGCGACCACGAAAGACGTGGCATGACCAGATTAACCAGATACTGGAAGATGGTCCTGTTAGAAGCCTGAACAACCGTCGAGCTTGCATGCGAAGATGTATGAATGTAGACGAAGCGAAAGTTGTATGTCAGGACAGAAGAGTATGGCGCTCTATCCTCTCCGCCTACCCCCGCCGAGAAACGGCGTGATGGTAAGTAAGTAAGTAAGTATTTTATTTGTCTTCTATTGAAGTAAATGAATTTTCACATTCGATATAAGTTACTGTAATGATAGTTCAACGTTTTATAAGAAATAAGTCAGAAATACTGAAAAAAAATGCAAACATTGATATTGCATAGGTCATGGCTGCTTGAAAATTTTTGACTCACAATCATGAAGAAGGCAGTCCTGCGAGGTTATTAAATTTTTCCAAATAACCCTATATACGCTTTAAAGCTATTCCAGTTTTTTGAGATGCTCCACTATGACATCCAGATAACACACGTCAGCATAATCAATTTTGGGTGTAAAAATATATATTTTAGAAAAAGTTACAGTGTATTCCTGAAATACCTCAACAACCTTATTTGCAGTTTTGGTTTAGGCAGAAATTTGATAAATAAAAGGACTCCAACCACGCTGGCCAACATCGTGTCAGTTATGAAACTAAGATGAATCTGAAAAAAGCTAGCTGTAGAAGCCATTTATCGTTATTCAATTAATTTCTAAAAGCACTAATGGCCTCTCATACAAACATAATGATTACAAGCGTTAATATGTATAATTTTATTCCTGAATATGTGTTTAATATTATATTATGCAAGTAATTGAATGAATTCATTAATATACCATTGCGGTTGAAGTATGATTAAATTATTTAATCTAGCTTAACGTGCGTCAAATAAAAGATAATGTTATTGAGGTATACCTGTGCGATATTATATTAGGCTAGATATAAACCATCAATAATGACGGTGAAATAATTGTTCCATAACCTTATTTTTTTAACTAATGAAACTACAATCGCAAAATAATTTTAATATTTAAATCGACAAACTTTCCACGAAACTCAACGTTGCGAGTGAGCATCATGTAATTTTCAGTTTATATATTCTGTCTGGAATTTTCAGGTCACCGCAATTATTTTCAGCTACTAAAGTCGTTTTCATCATATCCGTTTAATAGTCGAAAAAATAAGAGAAGCTGCCGTATCGTTTCTTACATATTTTTCTTTCTTACATATTTACGTAGACAAAAGATTTCTACAAAACTGTATTTTTGAAGAGCACAAGAAGAAATTGATTATGTTAAAAAATCCTTTAGTAGATGCTTTTTTTGACACAAAAATTCAATTCTTTTTTAAATTTGTCCGAAATTATAGAGTGAATTAAATATTTTAAAAGAGTAAAACGGAAAAAGAATTTTTGCAGATTCGACAGTATACATATCTAGGGATCGTCGATTTGGTCCAAGGACAATAGGTTGGACAAAAGGCCCACAGACGACAAAACATCGACGCGACATTAATTCCAACGACACAATGTCAACAGACAAAATTTTAAAATGTTTTTTTTATGAAAGAGCTTTAAATAAATTAATCAATTAATAATGGTGACGAAATCATTGACCAAATTTAACAATTTCTTTAAAAAATACCCAATCAAATCGATAGACGAAAATATTGCATGTAAGCTTTCGCGAATTATAAAAAAAAACATGTTAGGTTAGGTTAAGTTAGTAAACATAAACATAAGTGTGCCTTCAGCACAGTTATGTAAGATCTTATATTATACTTATATTATCTCTATAGCCGTCAACTCGTGAAAAATCAAGGGACATAATAATAATTAATAACGACCCTTGCGTGTAATCTGAGCCGCGCGCTGATTGACGCGTCGCCGCGCCCGGGTTTCAGTAGCGACTAGTAATCATCAGTGTTTTTGTTGTAATTCCAGCCTATTTCTAGCGAGTTACGGACATTCTAAATTAGAATTGTTGATTATACAGTTTCATGACAAAAATACAGCAAATCCCTTTGGTGGGGATTCCAGCTATTTCGACATTAATAAGTCATCAACAACACCTTTTGAACCGATGGATGAAGGTTACGTAATCATTGAGAAGATAATCA
Source organism: Agrypnia vestita (assembly GCA_016648135.1). Lineage (NCBI taxonomy): Eukaryota > Metazoa > Arthropoda > Insecta > Trichoptera > Phryganeidae > Agrypnia > Agrypnia vestita. Next base: position 23,107 of record JADDOH010013208.1, on the reverse strand, counting down.
TCATTTGCGGATACGCATTTACTGTCAAGTTAATAATAAGGTTTATATTTTGATTGAAGTATGGAGGTACTACACTGTTCCTCTTAAATAACTATTAATCAGTATAACACGAAGTACTGCATTATGTGCTTAACTTCTAACGACTTCGGAGTATCATTTTTTTAAATACTTTTTGTCCTTACTTTTATTCATTTGCGTCATTCCGACCTATTCTAAGAATATAACGTTGTTATTTTGGTGATTGTTACCCAACACTCAAAAATAAAGGATACGTAGATTTACGACAAACGTCATTCCATCTAATTCGGTGATTAGTTATTACCCCAAAACTCAAAAATGACAATGACACCACATCACTTTTTATCAACCAACAATACAGTAATGGCGTATAAATCATTTGAAATCAAAATAAGTACATCAATACATTGTACATGGATTGTAGTGTCGGATCTCCACGATATGTTTTTTAAAAAAGATCTGTTTATTTGATGCGGAGGCGCATGTCAAATGTCAAACATTTCTATCATCACTCAAATCAGTCATTGCAATCTGGAGTTTTGTCTGAAGTATTATATAAAATATATATAATACTTCAGACAAAACAACAATAATCAACAAAAATAAAACCTACTTACTAGGTAATATTATTTTAAAAGTCCTTAGTGTTTCACATCCTAATTTACTACATCCAAACAAAAAATGTCTTTAGGTTTTCACGGCCGTTCAGAATCTTCTGTGGTCACTGTCTGAGGTCACATCAGCCCTGATGATGGACCCTGCAATGGGATCCGAAACGTTGGCCAGAGAGGTCACATATACACGGCAGAATATCCCAGAAAACTATACACAGAAAACACTAATTTATTCATCCAAAGACTTGTAATATTAAATTAAAGACAATTTTTGTCACAAAAATAGAAATAATGACATTTGACAGATGTCATAACGTTTCCTTAATTTTTAGTGTCGGGTTAACAGTCACCAAAACATTAATATTACTATTTTCAGAATAGATCGGTTCGTTTTTCAGAAACATTGTCTTAGATTGCAAAATATTTTATATTTCTTTGATGGGAAGCATTCTATTATTAATTTTTGTTGTATATATTTATATATGTTTTTTAATTTATGCATTATTTGGTGTCCAAACATGTTTAGTCCATATTAGCACTGGGAAATGTATTTATATAGGCAAAAGTTTTAATGCTTTGGCCCTTTGATGCTTTGAAGTTTTGGCACTTTTCATATTTGACACAATGCACAAAGATCAACATTTGGAATTGGTGGGATGAAACAAAACTCAAACAAACATGAATGAAGTATAAATTATACTCAGATAAGTTTGACAAAGAGAAGGCCATTAATTCCGAACATTTACTTCACTCAATGGACGAATGGAAAGTCAACGGTCAACGGAGAAACATTTCAAATACATATGGCGCAAGACAATATCAAATCCTATCTCGGCGGCAAGCAGCGGTTCTCTTATCTCTGAGACTTGAGAAGGCCGAGGAGAGTCTCCGAAAGATCTCACGGGAGTATAATATAGAGTCTAGAGGTTATCTCGAGAGTCTAGAGACGAAAATCTCATTCGTTGGCATATGCCATTCAAATAACTCAAACCAAAAGCTCTGTATTCCGAGTTAGATATTAAAGAAAGTCGTAATATCAATCATGAACGCTTGTGATAACTTTAAAATAGTAATAAAACTTATTTTCTTCAGGCAGCGAGAGCATCTAGTATTTTATATACACTTTAAAACTGTGCTGGAAGGCTGCCAATGAGGCTTCAAAGAAAACTGAAATATAAAGGTTAATATGCAGTTTGATAGTAGAATGTACCAAAATAAATCAAGGTTGCATCAAGGTGCATTAGTTAAATAAGCTATTGTGTGAAGTGACCACAATATATTAGAAAATAAATCATAATTATTCCCACATGCACATTTTTGTTGGATACATTTTTAAGTACCTTGCTTTGTGTCTCGGACACATGTATATAATATTTTTCCGGTTCACACTACTCCATCTCGTAAAGAGATAGGAACCTCTTATAAAATGCTGCACACTTTGAAAAATTGGGTTTGGTAAATACTCATAGGCGATTTATCTATACCTATAAAACTTAACGCCTGTCTGTCTGTCTGTCTGTCTGTCTGTCTTTCTGTCTATCTGTCTTTCTGTCTGTCTGTCTGTCTGTGTGTTCTTTATACAAATCTGTACCGTTCGACCGATCGGACTCAAAATTTGGAAACTTATTTTTTATGGCGTGACATTTTCCCCCTCCCTTTTTACCCCTTCCCCTCCTGATATATTTTCAATGAAAATCTGTACCGATCAGACTCAAAATTTGGAAACTTATTCTTTAGGATCAGTCGCTTAATATAGGCGACATTTCCGCTTCCCCCTCTAACCCATCCCTTTCCCCATACATATTTTCTATACAAATCTACACCACTTCACCAATTGGACTCAAATTTTGCGTACATATTCCCGACGGAAAAAATAGGACATATTTCTTCCCTAGACATCTTGATTAAATGGAAACATTGTTTTAATAAGAAGCTTTGCAAAACAATGGAACCTTTTTTCCCCCATAAATTTATTTTCAACATAATCCTTAACCTGTGCAACGTCGTGTACGAATAGCTAGTGTTCTTATAAAAATTGAAAAACGAAATTTTTCATTTATAATTTAGAATATTTAAATCATATTAAAAGTTACGAATTTTTCAGAGACTAGCTTTTCGAATAGCGTTTCGCCTACATTAAAAATAGCGCTCTAGTTATTATTATTATTATATACATGACAAACATAAATTAATCGGTACATATTATAATATCTGATGAACTCTCATAGAGTGTATATCGGTATATTTAATTCTAAATATACAAGGAGAATATAAATGAGAATTTACATACTTTAAATATAATAATTGATTAGAACACACATAAGAATTAAGAATATACTAGCTGCAACCCGTCAAAAATGACGGAACATTGGTTCGCGTCTTTGCCCTAGTATACCTATATATTTATATCAATTTTAACGTCGACTGGTTTTGAACCGCCGTATCTTCTACAGAACAGGTTAAAAATCACCAAATTTATTGATTTCTGCGTATTTGGTTAGTTTTTTGAAATGAAACACATTATTAATGATTTTTAATATATTTAGGTATTAACACATTTGCATGCATTTTATTTGCCCGAAAATGATGTTTAAAAGAAGAACAAAACAAAAAAAAAGTAACCCATAAAAACCAAGTTTTTATTTTACTCCCCTTCTCATTTACTAGTGGAAACTGGTTTGGCGCTTAACCTACGCGTTAGGCTTCGGTCGAGCGACGCTACGAAAGGGAGTAATAAAAAATTTCCAAAAATCCAAAATTATACGTTAATCAGGTTTAGTGTCTACCATATGCGTCGGAATCTCCATACAACTTAGTAAGTTGTACGAAAATTAATTTATTTATTTAAAATTATTAAAAATTTAAAAATTTAATTATTTAAATTAAAAATTTCTAAAAATCCAAATTTATACTATAATTATTAATTTTTTAACGAAAATTTGATAGATTTTTTTATCGTCGCCACGAGTCTGCTTGCAAAGTTTCAGCTCGATTGAATCACGGGAAAAGGGTTAAAAATCGATCCAAAGTTTTTTCTTTTTTCGTCAAGCAAGCAAACGCTACGAGTTAAAAGAAAGGGAGTAAGAAGAACAAAACAAAAATAAACATTAAATACGGTATTTTATTTTTAGAAACGAGCATACTATATATAAACATAAGAGTACGCACTTGTTAAAGAGCGCTTGTAATATATAAAAGCACAAAATACTGGTCGACCTACAAACAGACAAGTAAACAATTCTGCACCGAAGCCAATTAATAAACAATACATTTATCGGCGCCAAACGGATGTCAGAATGACACACAGAAATATCACACCTCCCGTGTAGTAAAATCACAACCACCGATTAGTTTCTGAATAAATGAATGCATCACAACTTATCCGTGCATATAATAATATAACATATTGTCCTGGGCGTCCCGAGGCGGTGTTGCGTCGTCTTTTTTTAACCGGATAAAAAATAGCGAGTCAAGATGAGAGCCATGACTCGATGACAGTCTCGCTCCGAGAGCTGACCGGTGCGCAGTCGCAGTGCAGTTTGGCGCGCAATCTTTACAAACACGAACGGAACACAATTCTCTGATCATATCATGGACCCCGAAGTAAGTCAATCCAATGCTTATTAATTAAAATATTTTCACACTATTTCCTTTATTTTTATTCCATTCAATTGTGATTTTAAAAAAATCAGTTGTTTTAAAAAAAACATACTTTGTTATTTATAACTGACATGTATGTTTCAAATTATTTACTTTGTTTCGCTGTGTTATGTCAAATTAACTGTTCGCATCAATTGTAGCGCATCAACTTCGAAAAATTTACTAAAAATAATAAATTATTATAATAGCTTTTTTTATTTTGATAATTTTTACTCATATACAGTGAAATAGATGAATTAGATGAACATAAAATGTAACAAAGATTTTTTTACGTGCTACCTCTCTAAGAGAAAAATACAAACACGACCATAAATCCTTTAAAAGTAAACATTACAAATAAATAATAATTTCAGAGAAAAATAAAGTAAAAGAAAATAAAACTTAGATTAACAGAATAGAATATATAAAAAATAAAACAGTGCAAAAGTATGTATATAGTATATACAAAAATACAATTACACAAAACTTTTGGAAAAATAATGTCAATCAATCTATAACAAATAAACATGAAGTAAAAATTAAAAATGACATATATTACTGAAGTAAAAAATATATACTGTAATTTGTTTATCGTTTAAATTTTGTATGCTAGGGTATAATTTTTGTAGTTCATTTTCTTTTTTAAATAGATATGCGAACACGGAATTTGTGTCACATTAATATTCTTACTATTCTCAAACTAAGCCAAAAGCCTGTGCTATGAAAATAGGACTAACTTGCTGATGTGCTGGAATGGGGCTCGAACCACCGGCCACCAGATCACTAGGCGAGATCACCACTACACTAAGCTACTCAATTCAATCACGTATCATCACGTACATATTCAATAATATTATTATATTCCATTTATAAAAAATATTTATATTTCATTTCACTACAGTGTAAACTCTTAACAGCTGTTTTTGAAATAAACACTTTGGTATTACTGACGTACGATTACAATTATTTATATTGTTTTATTGTTATATTTTAATTGAATTATTTTAACATTGTAACGTACCAGTTACAAAAAAATTAACTAAAAAATGGTCAAAAATTAAACTCCTTTACCAAAGGTTTTTCCTTAGGCACTTTTTTGCGTTTAATTCATTAATCATCTATTCTCTGCTTTCAACAAATAATAATAATTATTATTAGATAGAATGAGAAATAGGTATACCTAGTTACTGAGTAAAATGACGCGCTTGATAAGTCTACGAGTAAAACACTCATCGAGTGGTTTGAGATTTATTCCGGGAAACTACCAATTTATTATTATTATGTATTTTCAAATCACAAACAATTCACGCTTAATTTGAAAATAGTTAAAATATTGGTGCAACATATATTCCGCATACCCATCTTTGTTTTAAAAAACTAAACAAAATACATATATGTTATATTGTTATCTTGAAAATAATTGTACATACATAGTAATCACATGGTTATCCATTAAAATAATTATTAATACATGATACAACGAAGCCATGCCAAATTTACATTTCCAATCTATGAGTTACATGACCCAGATGTTGAGATGGTATTTTCAAACCTAAATGAAATACAATTAAATTAAACTTAATTTAGAAATCGCAAATGCACATGCGACAGTATGATGACGGTCATAATGAATAAATATAACCAATAAAGATGTTCTTTGCATACATATACACACAATGCAATCAAATTGATTAGTAATATCTTACTTATTGTACGAGTATATAAATATTTATATACGTCAATTATAATAAATCGGAGACATTGACATAAGGCTAAGGTTAGCATCGCATTTGTGAATGAGACAAAAGATTTACGTAATAATATATACAATCGTGAATATGAGTGTTGTACTAACTAACTCTATCTATCTAGCCTTGTCTACTGTAAGTACACAGGCCGGTTATTTGGTCAGTGATAATGGTAATAGTTAAATACATAACAAAAAGATAGATTAAAAAAACGTAGATCAAAAAGCATCAATCAAACAACTCGTTTCGTTCGTAAAAATCTGTGCTTTTTACTCAATCATTACCATTACACTGATCAAACATCCGGCCAGTAACATGGGATGCACCGCACCGCCATGGTAACAAGATTTCTAAACTCGTCGACATTTTTTGTTGTAGGAACATATCTGAATTTTTAGAATATGCTAGTAGAATCGTATGCAATTAAGTGGACTAATATTTTTACTACATTGAAATAGTATAATTTTATTGAATTCGTATGCTTTTTGGATCATTTTGTTTTATTTTTATTGCCTTTCTTATTATTGTTTATTTTTTAAATATGTTTCCTGCTAATTATTGTTTATTTTATTTTTTATTATTTTTTTTTCTCAAAAAGTGTTTTTACTTATTGTTGTTTATTTTTTAATGTGGTTTTTTATTATTCTTTTTTTCCAAAAAATGTTTTTATTGTTATTCTTAATTGTTTATTAATGACTTTACTTATAATCGTTTATAAGTAAAGCAATTAATAAAATATGTGTCTTCACAAATCATTGTTTACATCAAAAAATTAGGTGTTTTTATAATTGCTTATTTTTTAAATAGTTTTTTTTAATAAATAAAATGACCAGTGATAAAACAACCGGCCGCTGCCTATTTTTTTTATAGTTCACAAAATTATCAGGGTGGACCTTTTCATAATTTTAGACAGAATTTTCAAACATGCTAACTCTTGACCGTTTCGGAGATATACGAAATTAATTCACATATTATTTGAGTAACTTGTTGGTTTATTTATGACTCTCGACTCTCGCCTCCAGTGGTGGGTGGTTCAAACCCCATTCCAGGAGACCAGCAAAATAGTCCTATTTTCACCGAACAAGCTTTTTTAGCATATTTTTAAAATAGTAAAAATATTGCTGCGACACGTACCTATACTCGTGTTCGCAACTGTATTAAAAAAAAGTAATATATCGGCAGCCCTCTTATTCCCAGTAGTCTTAACTATGGCTTCCCATAACAATAATTGGACTTCATAGCCAAATTGAGCTCTTCAAACCGGAAATCTTCAATATTTCTCTATATTATTTGATAAAAGTTTATATTTAATTATTTTTCAACATTCATAAAGACTAACCAACCGTCACACCCTTTCTCCGAGTAAGCAAAGAGAATAGAACGCCGCACTGTTTTATTCTGACACGCCATTTTTGCTTCGACCACAATCATACATCTTACGCAAACTCTTCCATTGTTGAAGCTTTTAACAGGGCCATTCTCCACTATTTGGTTTATCTGATTACGCCAGGTCTTTTGCGGACGCCATCTGTTTCCGCTGCCTTCAACACCGCCTCGTATATTTTTACCAGCCTCTTCACACCTTAACTGTTACTCATAACTACGTTCTGCAAGACCAAACCCTTTAAAGTAACCCTTTCTTCTTTCTATCCAATTCGCTACAGCTAGCGTTTGTAATCTGTTCATTCCTCAGTCGAACACGAAATTTCCACACATGCGCCTAAGCAAACGCATTTCCACCGCACTCAGTTAACTTTCATTCTTTTTTTGGCAATTCCACACAATTAAACATTCATATTTATGTTTAAATTAACTTTAAGAGTTGCATGTATCTGGTACACGTTAATGTTTTTTCTTTATTTTTCTGTTTTATGTTTTTCATCTCGTAACATTAATTGTATTTTAATTGATACAACTTTAATTTGTGAAACTCACTAGCATAATTACTTTTAATATCAAAATTTTACTAACTCTGACCAATGAAAAATAAAAACATCTTCAAATAAATTAATGTTGTGACGGCGCATATTTCAACAAAACATTTTATTTTTTAAAACCAGTCGACAAAAATCTTGTTTTAATAATGAAATTCCGGGATCACAATATTTTTATTACAATACAAGATTCCATCCATATTTAATTTAATATTTCACGATTATTTTATGCATATTGACGTATTCTAACAAACCTATTCTAAATCTATTAGAGATGTGTCGATCAAGGACGAACTGTTCTCTTTAGTGAACTATCGTTCATTAGTTCAGTAGGTGGAAAAAAATCGTTCATTGAATCGTAAAATACAAATTTCGAAATGGATGAAATTATCGGAAAGCTCATTTTTTCTCTGGGCAGTGAAATTTTTTGGACATTGAAAGCATCCTCCTCCTCTAGGTAGCGTTCTCCTCAGCTAGGTAGGCAGCCTAGTTAGCGAATAATTTCTGTTGTCTTATTTCGGTATGTTGATGTACATAGATAAACATAGCTTTTGGAAACTCCCCCATCAGATCTTATGTTTTGGGAAATTGATATAGGTAAATGAGATTCTTGAGATCAGTTTCGAAAACTTTGTGAGACCGAATGATGAAATCTCCGGAAACTGTAAGCACTCCCCCCCACCCCCTCCCACCCATGTATCTGAAAAATTTTGGACACCGAATGATGAAATCTTCAGAAACTGAAAGAATCCCACACCATGGTTTCAAAAATTATGTAGCGGCTGAAAAATTTCTTGGTGATTAAGTGTTAATGAACAGTTCACTTTCAGAAGTTGAAGTAGAAAAAAACTAACCCATAAAAACTAAGTTTTTATTATCCTCTCTTTCTCATTGAAACAGGTTTCGCGCCTACTCCACGCGTCGGGCTCGAAAATTAAAAATAAGTCGTTAAAATTTCGAAAAATCCAAAAATATACTATAATTATTAAAAACTTTAAACGAAAATTTGTTAGATCATTTTTATCGTCGCCACGAGTCTACCTGCAAAGTTTCATCTCGATTGGATCACGGGAAAAGGATTAAAAATCGATCCAAATTTTTTTCGGCAGACAAGCAGACGAGTTAAAAGAAAGGGAGTAAAAAAAAATAATTCAAAGAACTACTGAACGATTCAAAGTGAACAGTTCACTTGACCGAACGATTTGGTGAACGATAATTCACTCAACTGAAATAAAATTCCACGACAAAATAAGAAGAGTTAAATAATAGGGCTACTGATTCACTCAAAACTGTAGTAGTGTTAATAAGTTGAAATAAAGTTAAAACAATGTTTATTTTTCAATTTATCCTTAAGAATATTGGACAACGACATCGTTCCCGATCTCTACACATTTAAATCATAGTTGTGTCCAAAAAAATATAAACAAAGGACGTAAAAATGTATTGGGCAATAGTTACATAAATAATCTATGCATTTAGGCTTAAGGCCGGACATTCACTGCAAAGGCATATTTCAGACGATTTTCCGAATCAGATCAGTTTTCCCGAAAATATTGGTTTTTATCATTCTTTCATATAAGAACGTATATGCTAGACCTTATTTTTTTAGACTTAGATAAAACCTTTATTCTTACATTAAACTGGACATATTTTATAATAATTATGAAAATATAAGCATTAATCGACAGGCCGCGGCCATAAAAATTCATTTTCAGTGTCTTAGAAAAAATCAATAGATTTTGAATATTTATATGTGCGCGGAATATTTATTCTTAAGAGTATAAAGCTAGCAGTATGGTGATAAAACTGTAATAAAATAATTAAGAAATTTTCCATAGTATTAAAGTTATATATTTTTACGTTTGATGTTTTTCTAGCATATACATTTTAATGTAAATGAATAACAAAACAGACATTTTTGAACAAAATCGCTTAAATATGCATTTGCGATGAATCGCCAGCCTTAACTGAATTTAATAACTATCATATAATGTCAAATCGATTATGTTCTGAAAAGATACACACCACAGAAAAACAACGTTCAAAAATATAGTGCCACTGGCTGTTCGTACCCGGCGTTGCACGGGTTAAGGATTAAGTTGAAAATAAATTTATGGGGGGGAAAGGTTTTTGAAAAGAAAACAAAGGTTTGATTCGAACGGTATAGATTTGCATCGAAAATATATCAGGAGGAGGAGAAAAGGTAAAAGGGGAGGGAGGAATTATAGCCTATGTTACCCGCCGAGTCCTAAAGAATAAGTTTCCAAATTTTGAGTCCGATCGGTCAAACGGTACAGATTTGCATCGAAAATATGTCACGGTGAGGGGAAGGGGTATGAGAATAGGGGGGAAATGTTGCTTATGTTACCCGCCGGGTCCCAAAGCATAAGTATGCAAAATTTGAATCGAATCGAACAAACGGTGTGGATTTGTATACAGAACAGACAGACAGACATTGAGTTTTATAGGTATAGATATTTTAAATGTGCAATCTCGCTAAAGGCGCGAGTTGGAAAAGTAATTCTAGCTTCTTTCCCTAATTTCACGGTATTATTTGAATGCCTGAATTATGTAATTTATAGAGTTTATCTGTTGTTCGAATTTCATACCAAGATTCCCATTCGCTACTCGTTAATGCAGCACCTCTATAAATGTTTTCCAGAGTCCCCGAACCAATGCCAAGATACATTGGTTTTTTGCCAAAAATTTATCCATACTTTTAAATACACTTAAACTTAATGTTCCAAGCTTATAAAATTTCTAAAAATGCTTATCCCGAAATGGAAACTTTAACTAAAAATATATATTTCTTGGAGGTAATCGCGATTCTAATGGAAACTTAACTAGTCATTCCGTTTGTACCTAATTCAATTGAATCTCAATGAATCCCAATAACAATAATTTCGTTGTCTTCTGTCCGCAACTCCCTGTAACGTCCGTAATTTACGTTATAATTTTTTCTCCTTTTTTTATTTTTTTCTTTATTTTCTTTTATTTATTTCAATATACGGCAAATAAGTACATTTTAAATAATTATATTCAGGTACTTACAAGAAATCCAAAGATTAAAACAACAAAAAATTACAGAATTGACAATATAGTACCTATTGATAGTTGTTTAAAGTTATAACAATAATTTAGAGAAAGGAGATGTGAAGTATATACAAGTTAAACAAATAGGTAAATAGGTATAATAATTTATTTGTGATTGCATTATGAATTCAAGACGGCAGGGCGTAGAGCTTTTAGTAGCGAGTCTTTATATTGTACTAAACTGGAATTAAAAATATCAGAAATATGAGCATATGTGCTACCTAGCCTACGCAGTCTGGGTACAAGGGAGTTAAAATGCGAGTTGGTTCTAACGTTGTCACAATAAAATAGTGTAGGTATTCGAGTAGCTCTTTCAGGCGCATAAAACATAAACAAACACAAAATATCATATTTATTTCAAAATATTCATCAAAATACATTCTTCTTTAGGAACCGACATTGGCATCGTCATTTTTGACGGGTTACAGCTAGTATCATATAATTTATTACGGTCATGTGTGAGATGACAAGAAATCGATTGAATAGTCACGTAATATTCTTCTTCTATCGGAGGTCGGCGATCACGATTCTATTCGGAACACTTCAGTCGAGTTACGCCGGTAGAATTTTATTTGACTTGTATTATATCAAAGCGAATTAATTTTTAATATTTGATATAAATTACTTCAGTGATGGTCTAACGTTTATCAAAAGATAAGCTACCATTATTGAAAAAAAAATGTAAATTTTGAAGTCGCCTATCGCGGTAACTGTATACATTTAATTCAAAGCGAATAATATGTTCTATTCAAAATTGAAAGAAGACTCCCCCCAATGTTTTTACTACTAGCCATGAGACACCCCGTATAATGAATTTATTACAATTTTTGTTATGTTTATTATTACAAGTACATATTTCGCAAAATGAGATTCTATTTATGTGCTGCGTTACATCTTCCACGAATTATCCGACATCACACATGAGTGTTTTCATTTAATATGCATTTTTAAATGTATCACTTGTTTTTGGAACGCACTGTTATGCACACTAACTCGATTGTACTCCTTAAATGCAAAGACTCATAGCAGTCTTTCAAGTTACGTAACCACGAGTAGGTACTTCTTTTTCCACTTATTTTGCCCTCGATGACGGGTTTGTTAAGACTATACTTTGGCCCCTTCATAATAAGTCCGAGGTATTGAAGCTTTCTTTTCTTGATGGTCCACAGCGTGCAATGTTTTCTTGTTAATTATATAAATAATGTTATTGTCATTATTCAGTGATTTGATTAATTTATTTTTATAAATTAAAAAAAATATTCTTCAAAAACAGCAACGTGATTTTTTAGTGACATTATTAATTAATAACTATTAATTAAAATGCACTTTGTTTTTACAGGTGTTCATAAATTGATTTTAATGATAGTAATTATTTTAATGTAGGAAAAATCTGTAGAAATTATTATGTTAGAGTTAATGAACACTTGAGGTGTTTAAATGGCAATAATTATTCGGAATTTGCTAATCAGCTTTTGGTTATGGATCATTCTTTTAATATTAATAAGGGTTTACAAATTTTACATACAAATTATACAGAATTACAGTTTGATACATTAGAAATTTCAAATAGTTATATTTTTGATTTGTTTTCATGTTAATTAATTTACCATAATATATTTTTTTATTGTCGATTTCGATTTTTTATTTTTTATTTGTTAGTATACTTGTATAATAATTGTATCCTGACGAAGGGACCATTGGCCCTGAAACATATTGATGTTTTCAATATATAAGTGCGAAAATAAAGTAATTTTTCATTAATTATGTTAAAAATAGTCATTTACCTTGTAATATTATTGAAAAAAACGTGTCTTTAGCCCAAGAAGTCATCTAAAGTCCACAAAATGGAGCAATTTTCTCCATTTCTAAAACATCGTTGGTTTGGTAATTTATTAAATGATGAAATAATTTAATTTTTGTCGTATTAGAAGTATATCTACATTTAAAAATGTATGGAACCTAATGAATAAATTTTAAATTGGATCCTTTCCGTACAAAAATGTGATGAAACATGCAAGGGAAGCTATGAGAAAAAATTGTGATATTCGCGCTGTTAGACGATCGCCTTAATGCTACTCTACTCGGGTATTGAACGACAATTCTTAGGATACATAATATCACAATCGAGTAACAGCCGTGTTATGTAATAATACAACATTGTGTGTATGACCTCTTTCTCGATTTAAACCGGATACCATTAACGCTTTCGGTTCATTGTATTACAAAAATTATTATCTGACCTGAGACTTAAACGACGATAATATTACAGATCCATCTTACATGCACAGAGATGAAAATTCCCAATTAGTATTAAGAAAACCTATCTTAAATAAATAATAATTGTAATTAGTAGGAATACACTTTGTTTTCTCCACTAATTTGTTGAAAATATCAACATGTTTCGGGGCCAATAGTCCCTTCATCAGGATAAAATTATCTAATCAAAAGTATAGACAATATAAGTATATATAATATTTTGTATAAACTTATATTATCTATGTATGTTCAAATTTTTCAAGAATACAAAACTGGATTTTGTCACAGGGGGAACATCATTAATCATAATATTTATATTTTAAGTGTTTGATTTTCACTTTATGTCATTATTATTTTTATAGGTTTTTTTTTAGCTATCCATTATATAGGTACACTTTGCCTTTTTGTTTGTAAAAGCCCAGTAGGGCGTTAATAAATAAATTAAATTAAAAAATAAAAATATAATGTATTAATAATGTCACTATAAAATTATTTTGCTATTATTGAAAAAGTAAATAAAAAAAGTAGCTAACATGTAAGTGGCATCACGGACCACAGCTAAATAAAAACATTTAGATAGAAGATGTGAGATGCGAGGCAAGGAAAAGTGATTTTTTTTTTTAATATTTCTTCTCAGCCAAATCAAATTCATCTCTTCAGAGAGATGGTGTGCAGATGGATAGTCGTATTCTCAGCCCGATGTAAAGATGACGCCAGTGACAATTTTGGAGTATTTATAGAAATCTAAGATAGTAAGTGCTCACGGATATCCAAAACATTGTTTGTTTTCTTGCCGACGATTATCTAAATTTACAATCAATTACAGTTGTTATATAACAAATTACGAAATCGTGATTTGTTATATAACAACTGTTATATAACAATTGTTAGTTCGTGGAATAAATAAATTATCTGTAATCGTGTCAAGAATGACATCCGACATATGTCTCATACATGTATGTATCTTAGTATTATATTATTTATATAATTTTGAAACTTTTTGGAATTAAATAAAATTTTAAAAACCCGTTCAATACAAAAAACCTGTTTTCGAGAATTCCAGACAAAAACATCATTTTATTTCGACGTACTTTTACTATATATTTCAGCCGCGAGTTGAGGCTGTGAGAACAGCACCATCTAGCGTCTAAGTAGCGTTTGTGACGGACATTGTTACGTAAGGAATTTTATTTTGCTTTTTAAACCGCATAGTATTTGTGCCACGCCTTAGCGTTACTGATGGACATTGTTACAAAAAGAATTACAGTTTTTTTAAATATCTCATCATTATTTTCTTCATCTAATAGCGTTAGGGACGGACATTGTTGCAAAGAGAATTACGCTTAAAAAAGGCATAAAGCGAAAATGTCAAAATTTTCAGCAAAAAGTTTGACATGCAACAACTGGCGGTGGCCAGGAGGAAAAACAAGTAAATAAAAAAAAATTGAAGACATGACTTTTTACGCTTATTTCCATACATTCGAAAACGATTTTTTAACATCACCCATGCAGTATTCAAATATTAAACACGTTCTTCAGCTGTTTCTACGGCTTGATTATTAATTTTAATCGAAATAATGACCGAATCACGTCGAAAATGATTTAATCATGTAATAGTCATCCGCTTTACGTAAATTTTGTAAGTATCAGATAGATAACGTAATTATTATATTTAAATTAGATGTATTTAAAAAAAAATCTTTATATCTCGCTACTTTTTTGGAGCGATTATGCGTTTTTCAAAAATATTACAACAAATTTGCAATCTATTTTTCGTGTGCAAGTCCATGAACGACCTTCTTTGTACACAAGAAAAAATATAACACTGAAACATCAAACATTATAATTTCGTTGTCTGTCCGACCGTCTGTCTGACTGTTCACGTAACCTCGTGTAACGTCCGTGATTTCGTTCGAATTCACGACTATAAAAACGGCCGGAGATGGGGCTTGAACCCCGGGCCAGCGAACCCGAACCGGCCAATGAACGCACACGGCTACGGCCGCCTCTCCGCAGACCGCCAAAAAGATACTATAAATATATACAAGGGCTTAGCAAAGACGCGAATCAATGTTCCGAATCTAATAATCCTGCAGTAATTTTATGTGTAGCATTATCATCGTCAAACAATCAGAACACCGATGGTTCCGGGTGTGTGTCGCTGTGTTTGTCGTTGTGTTTGTCGTGATGGGCCTCATGACCTGTTGAATAATAATAATAATAATAAAAAAATCGAGCTTGAGAGGTGTGGGTCGATGCCACAACAACTGAATTGTACTTGAACGCCTTGTGAATATATAAATAATATTTTTACTTAAAAAAATAATACTTTTTCTTTTATATTCCTTTATTTAAAAAAAAATACTATTTTTGATAACATGACGGATCTATGAAAATACAGATTTTTTTTCGCAAAATATAGTAGTATAGCAGGGGCGTGCAGTGGGAACATCACAGCATGACTTTTACGTAACCAATTATTTGGAAAAAATCGGAATATAACATATGTTTCGTAATACTTACATCACAATTTTTATCATAGCATTGATATTTTGATATATCATAAAAATCTGTAGCATAAATATTTGATTTCTTTTTTTTTCCAAAATATATGTTTACAAAAAAGTCATGCTTCAATGTTCTCACTGCACGCGCCTGTAGTATAGTATAGTATTTATAGTGTAATGTTAATATTCCCGTATCTCTAAATAACGTCAACACAGAATTAAATATTATCAAACAAATCGCAATTAATAATGGTTATAACACTAAATTTATGTATCATAAGTAGATTTATAAAATAATAAAATGATTGTTGTAAGTGTTTTCTTCTTAAAAACGAAAAAAAAATTGTTGATATATTTAATGGTCATTTATACACAACTCGCAGGTAGGGTATATGTACATTATTTTCTTTCGAAGCATCTCACTTCATTATCCATACGACTAGCTCCGCTGCACTTGTAGACATACAATGACTGCAATACGCCGAGGAACAAATAAATATGTGTGTATTCAGATGTTATTTTTTTTAAATTGCAAGACGTATAAAATAATTTACATGTACGCTGCCTGTAAGTGGTAAATAAATCACTATTAAATTTATCAAACTAATTTAATTTTTAAAAAAATAAAAATATGAAAAAACATATTCTTTTCAATTTATTCCTTGACATATGCAATTATTATATGTCTGTCTACAAGTGAAACGGATGACGGGGGAAAACTAGATTTTTTACAAACAGTAAATATTAATTGAAGCCATTTGTAAACAGACATTTTATACTCCCTCACAGATATACAAGCATGCATGTAGAGGCTTTAATAAATCAAATTGTTCGTATAAGTCTCATTAAATATATTTATATTATTAAATTTAACATACTGATTGTGATCAATGATTAAAATTTGGATAAGAGAGATGGGTCGATCATTTATTGAGACACTCATCCAAATAAAGTGACAGTCTATATGTCAAGCCAGTCATATTAACTAGGGTAATCATGATTTCATGTAAAAACACAAAAACATTCGTGGCAGAATATTAACGATGATTGATCCTTCTCTTTAACCAATATATATACAAGGTACCTACTTGCATGTAATTAAATCAAAATTGTAAACAGTGCCTGTCTCATCACGGATTTTTCTAGTGAAACAGACATAATAAAACTATGTACACCTAAAATGAACGTATTGAATATATACACATGAAATAGCAATATTTTTGCATTAAAAATGAGGATATTTTAAGCTTTAGTAAACGCAGTTTTATATTTAAAATTTTTATTGAATCCAGCTCTGCACTACACATACAACTAATAATTAATTTTATCACGACTATAGTTTCGAGTATTCAACCCCTCTCACACACACACAAAAACACACAAAACTCAACACACAAAAATAACAACTAAAAGTACCTAATTTCTAAATAAGTAATAAGTAAGATTATAATTTAAATTAGAGAGATGTGATAACCATTTATTAGGATACACATTCAAACACCATACATACAGGATGTTTTGTGGCTAGTAGCAAAACTTTGGGGAATCTTAATTAAATTTTGAGTAGAAAATAATCTTTAGACTTATGAGTAAAGACCTATTTAAGCTTTACAAATTTAAATACATTACGAGATATATTTACTTAAATAAATAATAATAACTTTGTTATACACCACTTATATTTATTAAGAATCCAACCGGGTTTCGCTACTACCGTAGCTTCTTCAGGGATCTTAACTGTCTAAACATACAAAAGTTATGCGCTTATATACTAGTGTGAAAGGTGGAAGGACGGAGTGCCAATAGTGGGGGTAGGGGGTGGGATTATACAGGGAATATTATTATTAAGAGGGAACATATTAAAGGGCCCTGCACACATTGGCCCAACCTCGGCAGAGCCAACGTCTCGGCCAACCTCGCAAAATGGCGGACAGCGATTACACATTAGCCAACGTATCGGCCGACCTCGCTTTGGCTAGAGCGACAGGGGCGCACTGGCACTCTTGGGGGCCCTCGGCGAGAACTAGTGAAGAGGCCCCTGCATTTTATGAAGATGTGCAATATCAAAGTTTGCATTTCTTTATAATGTTGAACTATCATGAACTATCATCATTACAGTAACTTGCGTAGATTAGGAAAAATTTATTCGCTTTAATACAAGTAGAATAAAATGATAAAAACCTTGCGAAAATTGGAAAAAGTTTTTTTTACAAGGTTTTTATCGTTTTATTTAAGTTTTATTGAAACAAATAAATTTTTCATAATCGATATAAGTTACTGTAATGATAGTTCAAATTTTTGCAAAAAATAAGTCAGAAATATTGGAAAAAAAATGCAATCTTTGATACTGCATATCTCCATAACTATTGATATTAGGTCATGATTGTTTGAACATTTAACATAGGCAGGAATCTATCGGCCATCTTATAATTTTCACATACATTGATTGAGCTACTTAACGTGGGTCAGGGGGCTATGTGCAAGCAATTTCAAATACGTGGCTTCAAAGCCGTAGCTGCTAGTAGGCCTATTTTTTATCTATATCAAAGGTATAAGTTAAATATGTAATTGACAAATACTATGTATACTGGAAATAATCACGCTATTTATTCAAGGATTAATATTAAGCTCTTTAAAACATTAATTTATCCTTTAGTACCTGCACTAAACCATCATTTTTTTCTTAAGTTCATCGTAATGAAAATTAAATTGCCACTTCATCGATAATTAAATTCTTACTTAAATTAATACTTAATTATATTTATAAACAAAAGATTAGACATTAACTCCTGATTCAAAGTTGATCTAAGCCTATTTTTTATTTTGAAAAGATCTGCTCAAAAGTAACAAGGAAGAGTTATTTTCTGGTTTGTGTCTTCTGGCCGATGTTTCGGATCCCATTGCAGGGTCCATCATCAGGGCTGATGTGTATACGGCATAGTACCCCAGAAGACACAAACCAGAAGATTCTGAGTGGCCGTGGAAACCTAAGAACATTCTTAGGGATTGGTTAATATAAACTTATAAGCTATGTAAAGATTAGTAAAGAGCCCTGATTGAGATAATTCAGAAACAACATAAAAAGCGCACGCTAAACATCTAAAACCTTTTTTCTCACTAAATAGTGAACATAATTCTTTTCTTGCAATTCTAATTTATAATCCTCACTCTTTTCTACATCATGATTCAGCTTTGGCTTATCTTGTTCATTTTTGTCATTTTCATCCCATTCAGTCTTTATGAAAGTCTCATATTGGTCTACAAACTGCTTCAGCTCAATTACTAAATAACTTCTGTCAACTTTAGACAGTTTAGCAATACAACATAGAACTTTGCACGGCAAAATATCAACTTTTGTGATTTCTTGGAATTTTTTGGGGTCCAGCCAGGAACAGTCCATTAAAAGGTGGTACCAAAGTATAAACGGTAACCCGGGATTTATTTCTGAAGCTTTCTATGCTCTTAGCTTCTTATCTTAAAATCTTCTTCCACTGAATATAAAATTGTTGCGAAATTAGCGCTCGATGAAATGGCTATCAGAAAGCACATCGAATATGACGGAGAAAATTATTACGGGTACGTAGATATGGGTACCGATATCAACGATGATGATCTTGCGGTAGCAAAAGATGCTTTAGTGTTTTTTTTTGACTGCCATAAATTCGAAATTCAAACTCCAATAGCATATTTTAAGTGGAAGGAACTAACGGTCAATAGCGTGCATCTTTGATAAATCGATGTTTAGAAAAAGTTCATGCAGCTGGCGTATAAGTAGTTTCATTAACTTTTAATGGCTGTCCCGTTAACATATCAATGGCAAAAATTCTAGGATGCTCATTTGACTATGATAATTTAAAGCCAACTTTTAAGCATCCATCTACAAAACAAGAAATTGTAATTTCTTTGGACGCATATCATATGTTAAAATTAATAAGAAATTGTTTTGAGAGTAAAAAAGTTATCATAGAAAACGAAAATAATGAAATCAATTGGAATTTTCTGGAAAAGTAAACTCTCTTTAAGAAAAAGAAAACATGCATTTCGGTAACAAATTGCGGCGGCAACATATTAAATGTCATAATCAAAAATTAAATTAAAGTATGCAAGTCGATTATTTAGTAATAATGTTTGACCTCAATGTCCGGCTCAAACTGTCCGGCTCGAGGACCAAAATGTTTCTACCAATTCCGGGCCAGACGAAATATGTTCAATCCTCAGACTAACATTTCTCTTCCCGTGATCGGCTTTGAAAATTACTAAATTCACCGATTCTAAAATTCGCGCGAGTGAATTAAAACAATTTTATAATATAGATCAGGTTTAAAAAAAGACAATTACACGAAAACTGGCTTTATCAAAGAATACACGAGTATCAAAAGACATAGCCACGACGAAGTATTGCGTTGAAAGAGTCAGCCAATTCATCGATAATTTTCCTTTTATACCTGTCACTTCATTTATCTTAAAACAAACATCAGAACTCCCTAGTTACATTTTTTCACTTACTATGTTTTCAAATTTTCTTGATAATAATATATCGAGTACTTGCTCGTTAAAAATAAATAAAACACATTCTTTATTAATTCAAACAAATATTCATATAAAATCAATTCAAATTTATAAGACATTTTTTTTATATAAAACACTGCCAAATCGTTAAATGTATATTTTGGTGACGAAACAAATAGTGTAGCGCCATGATTGCTTTAAGAAACCAATTTGTGTTGAAAATAAAGATTAAATTTTTTATTTTTTAGATATAGCCAAAAATTATTATCATGCAAATTATCAACCGTTTTTTTTTTTGGATATTTAGATTTTTTGTATTTTATGTAAGTAGATTTGTTTTAAAAATAAAATTATGATTGTTTAAAAATAAAAATTAATGAAAAATTATAAATTATAAAAAAATACAAACATTAATGCCTTTTATGGCGGTCATAACGTATTTCTTCTAAATAACCGTTATTCCACTATTATATAATAAATGTATAAACATCACTATTAAAGATAACAAATATTATTGTATAAAATACATTAACGTACTAAATAGCTACGTAAATACTAACATAATAATTTATTTATTTGATGCACTAGGTAGTCTAGTGGTCACGACGTTTGGTCTGCAGATTTTTGGTTCAAGCCTTGTTTCAGAACGCTAGCAAGTTTTTTCATATCACAGGTACATATTATTTATTTATAATTCAATGATTTATATAACATTTAAATAAATTTCGCATCTACGATTATAATAAGTAATTTCAGCAGTACTTTCTCATTAAAAATAACACCGTTTTTTTTCTATAAAACATTAACATTCATTAAACAAATACAGTTTGACAGAGTACGGCCCTGTTTCATCGTTTACGCCTATTTCTCCCACCGTGCGACCCAAAACAGTGTTTTTTGTATCACTTTTTTTGGCGATGGATTACGTATGCTATTCGACTTTATACGTGTATACATATATATATATCTATATTATAAATACGCTGATTTCACTTTGTATACAATAACATTGCCACGGTTGTCGGTGTGATGTGTGGCGCAGCGGATAACGCGTCTGACTGCGGATCTGAAGATTCTAGGTTCGAATCCTAGCAGGATCGAATTTTTTTTTACGGTCGAGAATATTTTGTTTTTGAAATTTTAATTAAATTTTTATAGAAATACTAAATAAATACTTTATCTTCATTATATCTAAACTACCCGTAATTAAAATTGGAAATTTG
This sequence comes from Agrypnia vestita, assembly GCA_016648135.1. NCBI lineage: Eukaryota > Metazoa > Arthropoda > Insecta > Trichoptera > Phryganeidae > Agrypnia > Agrypnia vestita. The sequence goes on along the minus strand of JADDOH010013208.1, from coordinate 1,566 downwards.
CCAGATACAATTAGCAGCGAAGCGGCTGACGTAATAACATATTACCAACAATAATAATAAAATCATTTTCTGCTAGTGGATACATTTTTTACGTATTTTTTTCCTTTTGTACGTAATTTTTTACGTAAATTTATTTATTTTTTTTAACGTAATTTTTTTTTCTTTTTTTCCCTAGAAATTTTTAGATAATTTTTTCCATTCTCTTTTTTACGTAAAATTTTTTATATAATTTTTTTCTTTTCGTTTTTTGCCGTTTAGTACATTTTTCATATAAATAATGGAGATATACTAATAAAAACATTGCCGTTTATCTGGAAAGTCTGCCTAGTAATTATTTAAAATATTTTTTATAAATCTAGTCTGTGCAATTATTTTTTAAAACAGTTTTATTCGTTTATCTCAGAATTTACTAAAACGTCACATAAGATTAATTATATATACAGCGACGAAATATTCTTATTATTCATATGTAGTATCTTTTATTCTTATATATGTATTGCTTTGAATTTATTATTATATATGTAGTGCTTTGAACGCAATAGTTTTTAATAGAAATATGTATACTGAGGCAAAACTAGTGGTAAGTAATGGAATTCTGATACCGTCACTGATGAATGGAAGTGAAGCCTGGAGCTGGCAGAAGAGGAACGAAAGTAAATAGAATACAGTGAAGATGGGATCCGTCAGACATAGGTGTGGCAAATCCATTTATGATAGAGTAAAGAATGCAGATATTAGAAATGAATGTAAAGCTAAACTTAGCATGAATAATAGAATTAAAAAAGGATCGCTCAGATTATTTGGGCATGTTAAGCGAATGAATGAGGAAAGAATCGTAAGAAAGATATATGTGCTATGTATAGAAAGATATTATGTAGATGGCGCCAGAAAGACAGGACCGCGGAATACGTGGCATGACCAGATTAACCAGATACTGAAAGATGGTCCCGTTAGAAGCCTCAACAACCGGCGAGCTTGCATGCGAAGATGTATGAATGTGGATGAGGCGAGAGTTGTATGTCAGGACAGAAGAGTATGGCGCTCTATCCTCTCTTCGGACCCCCAAGGGGGAAACGGCGTGATGGTAAGTAAGTAGTATTTTTTTTCTTTCTTTCCTTTTTTATATAAATAAATAAAAACTTATTCCTTAGGAAAAACATGTAAAAGTATTGTCATTTTTGACGGGTTACAGCTAGTTGAATATAATGAATATTTCTGAAAATATTATTTATCCATTTTGTACAATTTTTAAAGTAAAAACCTTTATAGCCGTATATATTAAAAATATAAAATAATTCATGTATATTATTTTCAATCGGTTTAACGAAACAAATAAAAAAAAAATAGTAATTATTTTGGTTATGACTAAATAAAGTTGTTGAAATAAATTATATGAATTATAAAACTCATTCATTGTACACATAATTAATTTCTGTCCATACAACTAACTTTTCATTGCTCCACGATAGCTTGATGACTCATGCTTTCTTTGAAGTTTATTCAGATACCGACAAACGATGGATATGAACCAAGTTTGGCCAAACCTCGCTGAGTTGCGCAAAAAAA